>VZTV01056358.1:0-123991 GCA_013400875.1 Anhinga rufa
TCTTCCCTGTCTGCTCCTCCGGCTCCACAGCAATTGAGATAAAGGTTAGACATCTGGTTCGGATCTGCTCTGTTTAACTGAAGAAAAGACCCGCTCCTGCCGTCTCGTAAATCATCCCGCAGCTGGAGCGCAGTCCCAGCTATTTGCTGGGGCTGTTTACCCCGCCACGTCCAATTTAGCCATGGATTCTGCTTTAGGAAAGGCTGCGCTTCCAGCGAGCTGCCTACTGCCATTTTGTGAGCAGTCCCCAGCTGCTGGGCTGGGGCTCCGGGCGGGTGGCAAGGGCTGAGAAATTAGCACGGGTTTAAAATTATCTCGGGATTTAAAGCCGTCCAGGATGCCGGTCTCGGTGGCAGGCACGCTAGCAGCGGTCAGCTCAGCCTGCGGGAAGGGCGCTCGCTTACGGCAAGCCCCCTGCGAGATGCTGCTCCCCGGGAACGAGTACCCTACCCCGAAGAGCTTATGGGCACACAGGGGCTGTAACACATGGGCAGGAAGCAAATTGTCACCTACAAAATCTAGCATCTTCCACATCCTCTTCTCACAGCTTATCATCTCCTTGCTACTCAGAGGTTTAATGACGTTAGGGTTGGGAGATATATTATTTCCATCTCACAAACAGGAGGCCGAAACAAGGAGGGACTAAGGGTAGGGTGATGGCCACACAGAAAACCTGTGGCTGAGGCAATGCCCACACTTAATGTCTTAATTATCTGAACATCCTTTCTCCAGGCTCAGCTGCTTCAAGTTTATCTGCATCTATGCTGAAGCACTTGGATACAGTCCTAATTTCCAGGAACGCCTGCTGTGGAAGGCACCCTTTTCCTTAAACTCTTGACCTTGCAATGTCAACACTCGGGGTGCAGAGCATTGCTTCGGTGTGACGCTGCTGGAAAGCCCACTTTAACTGAAAGGAGCTAAGCAGGTACATGGGTGTATATGCGTACATCTATATACTCTTAGACTGGCTTCTTTTACTGATGTAATAAACTTAATATTGGCTAATAAAATGTGTCAGAGCCACTTTGCCTCTCCTTGTAAAGGGTTCCCAAGAAGGCTATGATTAAATGCAAAGCTACAGCATTAAGAGAATCTAACGAAGCACTCAAATGCCGGTGCTTTCCTAAATTTAATGGTCTGGCTGCAATGCTTAACTCAACTATGTGTCCTACTCTTCATTTTTATGGTACTGTCAGCATCATAAAAGGTTATGTCTCTGCTCTGGTGTTGAACCTGTGATTTTCACCAGCAGACTCGTAGCTCACTTGCATCCAAGGGCAGCATGTTCATCCGAAACTCTCCGGGTTTCAATTCCAAGCAAGTGAGATATGAGAATGACTATTGCAAAAGCCATGTAATAGTTTGTCCCAGGGACTGTCTGCTCTCACCGTGTACAGGCAATCCTATAATTGCCCTATATCTCCGGAGTTTTCTGGGAGCAGGTTAGAAAAGACTTTACAAGGCTGACATAGGTCAGGTTGACCCTGCCTCGGAGACCTGCATAAAGTCCAAGCAAGTCTTGGATTTAATGCTTTGTCTTCAAGTCCTAATGCTAATTCTGTCCCAGGCAGCAGAGCCACCAGCCTTTATTTTACCAGTGACCCTCCTCACAAAGGGTTTCACACTAAGGTTGCCCAGAGAAAGCCAGAAAGTCCTACATCCCCTCCTGCATCCGTATGTCCTTTTAGGAGTAGGTCTTGGTTGTCTAAATGTGGGCCCCTGCTGCAAGTGAAGATGCTCAGTGTTGGTTGACAATACCTGCGCAGGGGTTGGAAGATATGGTGAAGGTTATGGAGACCCCACACGCATTGTACAACTGGTGCCTGAGGGTTTCTGCAATGACCCAACATGCCTAGATGTAGGCAACCGTATCCCACCCATATTGTCTGTGTCGATGGTCAGACCTTCCTAGCGTTGCTTTGGGGTGCCTCAGGGCATGAGTCCACAGGCGAGTTATGCTACAACATGTGGCCAGGCCTAACCAAAAGAAGACGTAAGCAGATCAGCGTAGGAGCAGGGTGCCGGGTTACCCTCCCCACTGATGCTGAAGTTTTTCACGAGATGTCTTGGCAATTAGCAGAAGTGGTGTAGCTGTTGTGGTCTGGCAATGAGAGGTGCAGTTTATAGGGAGCGATAGTATCTTTTACTAGCCTATTGTGCCTCAAGAAAGCCGGCTTTCAGGCATGCAAGTCTTGTTTGGGCCACAGCCTGAGGGTTTGAGAGCATCAGCCCAACCGTGGGACGGGCGCACCAGCGGCTTGATCAGGGCTCATGCCAAAAGATGGAGACACTTTCTAAACAGCATTAGACCACAGAACGGGACTTCACCAGGAGACTTTGCTTCCAGTGGAGCTCTTTTATTTCACAGCATGCCCTCAGCTTATGCAGAAATGCTGGGCTTGAGTCAGCTTTTATTTCTTTGCCGTCTCACCCTCGGGCGGGAGTGGAAGGCTGACACTGTACCTTTCAAAGCGAAATTGTGGGCGTTTTTGATGCAGGAGATTTAGATGGGATGGCTGCATTAAAAAGTCCTGCTTAAGGGACTGCGTCCTCTGGATTACAGCACATCCATCCATCACGTCTGTCTTGAGGTCATCAACACATTGTCTATATTACTTTTAGGATGCTGCAAAGAAATGGTTTCGCAAGGGGATGGGAACTCTTTAATCAGAGCTAATTTGTCTGCAGAAAAACCACATTAGATGAGCAGGCCCCTCCCCTAACATGGGGGGTTTGGTGACCGGGCAGGGCTGCCAGCCAGATCCGCAGCGCAGGGATGCTAGTAAGTGCTGAAGGCCACCCCAAAAGCAGTGGGGCATGGATGTCAGGGCTAGCCATCGGCAGCCGGGAGCGGAGCGCGCTGCTCAGGGCTCTGCCGGGCTCAGCTGAGCTATTTTTACTCCCGGTCTGGTCCCGCAGCCACGCTGGCAGATGCGCTCCCAGCTGCAGATGACTTCCATGTGTAACCCCATGCGGCCGCTGGCCAGGGGCCCGGGGCGTAACGTGCTTCCTTAAAAGGCTCGAGAGAGGCGACTGCAATGCCCTGTGGCCCCAGGGGTGGGAGGGGATGGGGGGCCCCTTCCCAGGCCACCCGCTCCCCACTGGCGGGGCACACAGTGAAAGCCCAGGCTGCGCCTTTGCATCCGGCAGCACCGCACGGTTCATCAAAAACAGCTTTCCCGGGAAACGGAGGCGGCGGCAGCATTGGGAAAACCTCTCCTGTGCTGCAGAGGGGTGGGAGGCTGGAGGGAAGGACGATTTGTGGGTCACTTTAACCTAGCTGCAACTTTTACACCCTGCGAGAGCAAGACAAGGGGGCTTCGGCGTACCCCTGTGCACGGTGAAATGCAGGGCAGGCTGCTCTGTCCTCTGGAGTGGCCGCAGCTGCGTGCAGCCATTGCAAGAGCCACTTATAATAATAAATAAATAAAAGTTACCCATTCCCCTCATTTTTAATGAAGGCCTTGTGATGTGCTCAGCGAAGGTGCCAAATAAAGAGCTCAGCTTCCCAAGCACAGCTGCTAGGGCTCAGCTCGCCCCCACTTGAGCAGTGTCCCTGCTGCCCCAGAGCCCTGTGCGAGTGGTTTGGTACTGACAGGAAATTCTGGGAGCTGTGCTGCTCCGTGTGCCAGGAATGGCATGAAAGCTGGGACACCTAGAAATGTAAATTCCCTCGGGGACAAACCCCTAGGGCGAGCAGCCCTATGCGCTCCCCTTGACACAAAGAACGTGCGGCCCCGCTCACCTGGACAAGTCAAGGTGAGCCTCTTGGACCCCTGGGGATCACGTGCAGCATTGAACAGAGAACCTGAGGTGTCTGGCCACCTTAATTCAGTCTGGTAAATGGGATTTTGGAAGGCAAATCCTGTTGGGAGGGCTGCTTTCAAAGGTATCATGTGCAACACATGTGGAGTGTCTCATGTTATGGTCCTTGAAGTGCTTCAGAAAGTGGCAGCCCGAAATGTGGGGCAGGTGAGCACCAGCTCACCTTCTCCTCATGGCAGTCCCACCCTGGCCCATGGAGGAAGACACTGGATAAGCCCTAAACTGTAAACTTGGTCTCCTTGCCAGGATTTAACCAATGCAACCCTGTTCTCCAGAAGCGAGTAAATGCCCTCTCCCCTGTGGACCTGCTCTGGTTTTGGCATTCAGCTGCCCCTTCCATGGCGTGTGCCTGCAAGGCTCGTGCCTTCCTCCTCAGCATCTCCACCGGGCCGTTGGAGGTGTTAGCAACCCCCGCCTGCAGACCGCAGCAGAGGCTTGGGGAAATTTAGGACCTCAGCCCCACGGCCCAGAGCCACCCTGTGCCCTGGGAGGGTGAAGTTCATCTTCTTCGTGTCGTGAGGGGGGATTTTTGGAGGGGCAGGGAAATGTGCATTGTTTCTTTGAATTTTAGCTTCTTTGGGTGAACTCAGAGAGGGACAGGATTACCCTGGGATAAAAGTTGTCATGGCTACGGACAGCAAAGGAGACACCCAAAAATGCCGATGGGGTCATTGAGCCACGCAGGTTGGAAGGGATGTCCAGACGCCTCTGGTCCAACACCCCGCTCAAAGCAGGGCCAGCTGAGGCCAGGTTGCTCAGCGCCTGGTCCAGTTGAGTTTAAATTCCTCCAGGATGGAGTTTTCACAACCGAGATCTCGACTTCCACCTTTTTCCAAGCTGGAAAATTCTAGGTTAACAGCAGCTCCGTTCTATGTCCATCCTCCCTGTAAGGACCACTGGGATTTCCCTCCGAAGGAATGGTTTCCACACCCTGGAAAGTGACTCCACTGGTGCCCGCCATGGCTTTTACAAAGACAAAACCATGAATTTCTCAAAACATCCATTAGACTTTATTTAAAAGTTCTTTGTATAGACTTCCTGACACAGAATCCACAATAAAAATAAAATCCCTCTCCCACCCACTGCCCCCCCTCCCCAAATTGCTTTGCTTTGTATTTTATAAAACATACAACATCAGAAGAATGCCGAAGGCATCCTACACCACAATTTTAAAATTTGTTAACTGAGGCCTTGGTCCCAGCAGTGCATTTGCATTCGGAAACCTTGCTTCCTTTTCCTTGCTAGTTTGTTTGGCCACATATGTTACAAATGCATACAAGAGATCTAGTTTGAATCTAATCCAGCAAAAGGAGAAAAAAAAAAAANAATTGAACCACTTGTTTATCAGAATTAGCTAGTCTTTTACACAAAGGCTTCCCCTGTAAAGTTATGCTCAGTTATGAAATCGATAAAAGCAAGCTTGTAACAGTCGCAGTGAAAGTATTATGATTTTTTTTTTTTTGTCTCATTTTTATGTTGCCTTAGACAGGCAGACTGCCGGAATCGGAAAGAAAGGGTAATTTAGAGATGTGTTCAGACACAATAACAATCTGCAATTAGGTAAATATTTGGTAATGTTGAAGCTATACAATATAACCCGGACACATGTAGCACTCAGTCCACAAACAGTTTAGCACCATATTGATAGGTCATGCAGCAAAACACTTTCTTCAAGGTTTGCTTGGAAGTTAAAAGCATGAGATAGTACAGTGCAAGGTAGTCTATACCCTTAGCTATAGGGGTAAGGTGGCAACGGCTGATGCTCCTGGCTGTCTCAGAGGTATTTGTTGACAGGTCGCTGGCTCTATGTTCCTATCATCGTCACCACGCCAGGGCTGATGTTACCTGAACGGGTTTGATGGAGAAAGAGAAAATAAATGAGGTATCTTCATGTATGGGAAGCTGTGCAGAATATTGAGGGAAGATAAATGGAGTTGATTGCCAGGACTGGCTATAGAGTCCAGAGCACCGCAACCAAGCTCACTGCCGCCATGCACCGGACTGGAAATGCCGGCCCCCTCTCCAGGCACGCGTAATTTGCTTACCAGGGACACAAACTTTTTCACATTCTTTCTGAGTGTTAAATCTGTTCTCGTTGCCTCCGCAGCCGCCGTACCAGAACCGGGCACAGCTCTTGGTCTCAGGGTCGTAGTACCATTTCAGCACGAAGTTCCTGCAGGTCCCCTCATCTTTTTGCAGCCGGCAGATATCTGTGACTATGGATAAAAGCAGGAGAGTCAGCAGTAACACTCCTGGGTGAAACGCAGTCTCTCTGAATGTACGTGCACGGTAGAGAAACAGGGCCGGCATGCAAGTTCGGAAAGGGCAACCACAGCAGAGACTTTGCGCATCTCCTGTGACTAAGTCCCATCTCCTAGTTTGCAAAGAGAAGGTCTTTCTTTGGATGTCTTTGCCCAAGAGGACACCAGCCCTCATCCACAAGCCCTCGGCCCTGTTGCTGTCACGCAGCCACGGAGACGAAGGAAGAGTGCTGCATGGCAGCGCTTGTCGGCAAATCCCCTGGATTTGCAGGAAATGAGTTGGCCCATCTCAGAACTGGGAGAGGGCTGGCTAGGCTGCAAGGGAAAAAATGTTTGCACTATCATTTTCCCATTAAAAATACTGGCTTCCCCTAAAAAGAGAAATCTACGTGAAGATGTCCCCGGACCTCCCACACAGTGCCCTGTGGCATCCCGCATCCCTTGCTGGGTGAGCGGGGCACAAACCAACAAAGTACCTGGATGTGTTAAAATGAAATTGCCAAATAAGTAAATAAATAAAATCCAATATTACCCACTCATTTACCATCAAGTCACAAACAAGGCATCCCCTGCAGACAGGGGTGCAAAAGTAGCTCATGCCGCTTCTGTTCAGCACAGCGTAACCATCAGCCATCATAGTTAGTCCTGGAAAAGCCTTGTTACCATGGCCCTGAGTCAGGCAGATCCCAAAAATTTCTGGTCTCACACTCGTCGCCGCCACTTACCAGCGGTGCGGCTTCAAGCTGCTGGTGTCCAGCCTTGGGCATGAGTAAAAATCATTAAGTCATCGGTCAAACAAGTATCAGTAAAACAGCTGGCACCGAAAAATGAATGGGGGTGAGTGAGAGTCAGATGGGCAAAGTGTGGAGTCTCTTGCTAGAGAGGTATTTGCAACCAGGACCCTTTTTTTAGTTAAGAAAAAGAAAAAAAAGAAAAAAAAGAAAAAAAAAGAAAAAAAAAGAAAAAAAAGTCTTTGACTTTCCTTCCCCCCTGCCCTCCAAGCAAAGCTAAATCAATGTATGCAGAGTATACCAGCAATGGCTGCTGGGGAAACTCAGGTCTTGAAGGTATCGCCTGAAAATCTTGTCTTAGGATCATGCCTTTTGTAAAATCAGGTGCGAGAAATCAAGCTATTTAAAGGACTGGTCTCTTAAATTGTGGTTAATAGTCCCAAAATATAGTGGAATATATAGTGAATACAGGAAAGAGTGTATATATATACATATATATATATATATATAGTGAATATATAAAAAGATGGGTTTGCAAGCAAGTTTCTTTGGGGTCTGATGAGAGCAAAGGCACGCTAAACACTTCTAAAGTTTTCATGGGAAGAGTGGCGCAGAAGATTGTCCCTGAAATCCCGACTAGAAAGTAGGTCTGGCAGCAACCCCTAGGCAATAAGAAAGCCCCGGCGGAGGGTTTACTTTAAAGGAAATTGCGGCTGGTGCTGGCAGCCGCCCAGAGCCCAGGAACGCTGCAGTGAGGCCGGGATGCTCCTGGGATGCTCCCGGTGGGGGGGAAGGTGGAAATGCCCAGACCAACGTCAGGCATGCTTCTGGGCAGGCCCTGCCAAACGTCTACAATCTTTCTGCCCGCTCATTTTAATTGCATTTTTGCCTCCGTGCCGTGAGTGGCTGAACGGATCGCTGCCAGAGCAGCGCTGTGGTCAAAGAGGTCAGGCTCAAGCGGGTTCACGCTGCTGCAGTCATGAAGGAGATGGGGTGGTTTGTTTGAACAGTGGGTTTACTGTTTAGATAGGAGGAGCTGGGAATATGTCCTTTACGAGAGAGGAGACATGTCTGAAAGGACACTCCTGCCCATCGCCCTGTTCTAAATGCAGCTTTTTGAAGCGGGATTTCTTTTTTAATCTGTTTTTCCTTGGAATTTGAAATCAATATTGACCTTCCAATTCAGCTTTGGTCTTGGGCTCCTACAGCCAAACGCTCCCCCATGCCTTTGGCAGGCTCTTTGCCTTTTATTAGTCAGGTTTTATTTTTTTCAAAGTCCATCTCCCTTTTTCCTGCCTTCCAAACCACTGAAAGGCAACAGATGTGAATACAAGAATGACTCTACCCCAAACCCTGTGCACCCTTTCAGGAATCCAACTAGTGATTTAGCTGATGGGAAGTATAATACCATCTTTCTCTGCAGCACAGGGTCTGGGCAGCCCAGCTTTTGCCCTGCCTTCATCCCCTTTGAGAGTGGAAGCAGCCTTCGGGATCCGCAAATGCAGAGGGGAATTCAACCACCACTTTAGAGGCAGATCTGGCTTCAGGAAAGCTGCTGCAAATTCACTTGAATTGTAATCTTCAGTTGGCCTGCCCTAATATTCACACCTCAGGGGCTTGTGACACTTCCCAGTTTCAGAGCACCTCAAACACCCTCTAGCAACTGCTCCAGCTGAACCACTGAAACCTGCCCCCCACCAAAAACCCCAGGTCCAAACCACAATACGTTAAACAAAAGCTTACCCGAAAATTTCAAAGAATCGATGGAAAGCAAGAACTAGGGAGCTAAAATGTGTTTTAAGCTGTGGCTGGCTCTGGCAGGTTCAAAAGATAAGGGCAGCCACTGTAAACTGGGGATTTAATTCATCCCATGGAGAAAATGTGCTTGGGCTCTTACATTCTCTTACACTTACATTTCATTTTGTCATGGTTAAAAAAAAATACATGTATGTAAGTATATAAAATTAAATAATTAAAGATTATCACGGTATTTAAAAGGCTTCAAACTGGAGGTGGGTCTGGTGCGTGTTTTTGCACCCCAAGAGCCCTAAGGTTTGGGAGACCAAGTCATTTCTCAGCGTTGCACCTGGCTATGGCACCTGCTATGGGCTGAACCAAGAGCCTGGCCCGACACCCAGCATTTTAAAAGCTGAGCTGCACATGAACTCCCGTGTCTCTTTTTTCTTGGTGGATTCAAGCTCTCGTTTGCAGAAAAAGAAAAGAGAGTAAAGTGAATAGAGCAGAGGACCCTGGTGGGGCGGGCAGAGACGCGAGCGTCCCTCCAGGGCCTCTCGGTTGCTTTTCTTGACTATCTGCCCAGGGCAGAACAGCGCCAAGCTCATGAAATATCGCTTCAGCCTGAACGACAGTTGCTGGAAACATCATCAAGGCATGTGATGAAGATCAGAAGGGTCTATGCAATGGGGCTAGCAGAAACGTGCCCTCTGGAGAAAACACACATCAGGGAGGCTTCCCTGCTCTGTGAGGATGAAATCCTGCTCCAGATTGAAGCTCCAGGTTTCTGCACAAGCCATATGCTGCTTCCACCGGCTGAAAAGTCCTCAAACTGCAGCCAATGCATCTTGGTCCGTGATGCCCTTTTGCAGCCCAGAAGCACCTTGCAATCTCCTTTTGCAAGCCGCTGCCGCCCCAGACATCTCCATGGCTGGTGGTGGCCTCCTCCTCGCTTGCCTGCGTGTTTCGGCAGGGGCACCCACAGCTGGACTCGGGCTGCACCGCTGCCAGCGACAAAAATTCCCAAGTCTGATTTAAGGACCCTAAAATAAACCTAAAAAAACTCAGGCAGGTGGGAGAGGTCCTTAATTTGCCTTCTCAAACTCTGTCATGCCCCTGTGAGGATTAAAGCCCTGCCATTAGGTACCAGAGCTTGCTTCACTCCTAGGTTTCGCTCCCATCTCTGCAAAGGACCCTGAAACACCACTAGAAGGGGGAGGCTGCTATGATAGCAAGGCTTTGCTGGGGTCGGGTTCCCATCCCCACCCCCTGCTGAACCCACACAAGTGATTGCAGGCCTCTACTTCCTTCTCAGGTCTTAAAGAGACTTGCAAACACAATCCTTTAATCTCAGAAACTCCTTGAGGAGAGGAGGTTGTTGCTGATTTCCTGTGGGCTCCTCCCTCAACTTTGATTTTTATCTTTTGGTGCAAAAGGAAAACATCTGCACGCAAGACCCAAGCCCCATGGAGTAATTTTCCATCAAGTGTTTTGGTTACAGGCAGTGAAATGTTTGCAATTCTTTGCATCTCAGCAAAGGCACACTGCTGGTGACATTGGTTAGTCATGCAGCGATAACAGAAACGGCTTTGGGACCCTGCCATGCTCCAGTTCAGCAACCCCTCGCTTCTCACGAAACCCAGTGCCTGATTTTGCCGTACAGCTGTGGTTTGCACCCAGGTCGTGCAAACGCAGCATGTCCTGGTGTGACAACATGCGTGCAAGACGACTTGCTCATGCAAAGCAGATGGTAGGGCATGATCATGTCAAGGAGCAAATGAAAACCAAGTCTATGCTATTGGTGATCTCGTATTGGGCAAGCTTGGATGCATGCTATGGGATGGTCAAGGTGAAATAATGGATTTGCTTTGGTTTGTGATGATACTTTTTTTTTGGGGGTGTTACCTGATGATAATCTTTTCTCAAGAGGTGGCTGCTGCATGGCTTTCTCAGCTGCTGCTGGAGGAAAAAGTGCGTGGGTTTGGATTTTAAACGATGTTTTCTCTCCGATCCAAACATTATTTGACAATATGATAAAGTGCAAAAGGATTAATCCCCATGTGGTACTTACATGGTTTTAAGCATTTGCTAATGCACTCAGCTTCGGCCTCAAATCTATTGGCATTACCACCGCAGCCACCATACCAACCCTGGCTGCAGATCTTGTTTTTGTAGTCAAAGAACCACACAATCTGATAGTCCTTGCACTGCATGCCCATGTCAAAGTCCAGCAAGCAAGGGTCTGGCCAATCTGCATGTCAAAAGGTGCAGAGGTTGAGTGACTCTGAAAGGGTTAAAAGCTGAAAAAGCAGAGATTGAAAAGAAAAAAAAAAAAGAAAAAAAGCCCGGTACAGGACTGGTAGGATTTCCTTGTCTGGTAGGATTTTCTTGTCGTGTTATTTCTCTTGCTGAATGCAAACCTTCCCCAGCTTCCAGTTTGCCTCTCCCTGCTCTTGATTTCATCACGCATCCAAGCCCCAAGTCCCTGGACCAAGGTGGTGGGAGGCCCTTACTCCCTGCTGGTGCACGCAGGATCAGGCCCTCCCCCTGTCTATTTTCAAAGCTATTTGTCTTGGCAGTAACTTTTAATCCTTAAGTGTGTTTATTTTATCTCTAAAAAGGGGAGACGCACCTGGTAGAGTTTAAACCTTGATAAAGATTTAAACATATGTTCCTTTCCTGCTCAGAAATGATAATTTAGGCCCAAATCCCAGAGTTTTTATTAGCAAAGAGAGGCCATCTGCGCTAGCTGCTGCTTTGCCTATATAAGGAGGGCAGAATTTGGGGCTTTCTCCGAGGTCTGTCAGAAGATTTACGCATGGGTGTCTCCCATTGCACAAAGAACTAGAGAAGACTAAGCTAAGCAACCCGTCCCAAATCCCCTGCCCTGTTTAATGACTGTAACCTCTTGAAAAACTTCCGATCAGCATCCTCAGGGAATGTTTGCCCCAAATTGCCAGCTGCCCTAAATCCTTGGGCAGAGACATTTGCCGCAGGTGACTCAGCAAGAGGAGCCGAGACTGAGAGGTCTGCGTTGGAGCGCAGAGCGAGCACGCAGCACACGCGTTTTCCTTCGGGCAGACCTACAAAAGCCTATACACCTTGTTTCCAAAAGGCTGGCACACGAGGGGTTAAACAAAGCCAGGGAAAGGCTTCAGAGGGGATGCGGGTGCCAGGGAGAAGGACCAAATGAGTGGGAACACGTGGGAAGGGTGGGACGATGGGAAACGCAGCAAGGCAGAAATGAGGTGGGCCTTGCCCAGCACAAGCCCTCGGCCCCGCCGCCGCAGCAAGCTCCAGCCAGGCACGAGGTCCACGCTCATCCCTTTCAACGCGAGCAGCCAGACCCCAGCAGCAGCTTTGCAACTCTTGTTGGCTGAACGCACTGAGCAGCAGCATCTCCCCATGCTCTCAAATCACCTCTGGAAGAAAATGAGCCACAGTGCAAGCAAAATGCTTAAAGAAAAACATGAGAGTGATGATTCAGGGATGAGTTTTGGATGCCAGATCCATAGTTGGTGCCCGCGGCAGGGCTGTGCTGCATAACGAAGGCTGAGAGCCCTTCCAGACCCTTGGAGGAAGGGTTGCAGGCTGGCACTTATGGTACAACTGAGTGTAATAGCACCGATGTAACGAGCTTGATGTCAACAAAAGCAATGAGATGATGTTTTAACAGCTGCAGTGGTTATGGATTATTAACACAGGTTAACGGGATTAACAACAGAGTAGGAGCTGACTGCTTGCTCATTTAGCAGTTTACTATGTACGCCACTGGTGGCAGAGAAACAGGGGATGGGCAGATGGGTGAAACGGGAGGGAGGCTACCAATTAGCCAAAGTTATGCAAACGTTTGATACTAACTCCCCTGCAATCCCTGGCTGTTGGTCAAGCCCTTGTTGAGAGCTGTGCGTCAACCCATGGAGCCAAGAGTTATTCTTTGCCCCAAATGGGGAGCGAGAGTGCAAACACGCATCAGGTGATGTTCTGCATCTACACCTGCATCTATGCATGCCAGAGAGGCCATGGGGCACAGCTTGTCCCTAGAAAACAGCCAGCGCTTGGGTCCTGGCTCATCTCCCATCCTTGCGATGGCAACAGAACCTGGTCTGAGTCCCCCATGAAGATCATGATGACTTCAGGGGGCTCTGGATCCAGTAAGGGGCAGAGACACCAATACAGGGCTCAGGTCTGCATGGACAAGGCTATCATCTATCTCATAATCTGCTGGCTCTGCAAAGGAAAGGACTCACCGATCCTTTGGTCCTAGCAGGGCTCTGAGAAAGGCCAGGTTTGGGGGCAGGCAAGGGGAAGGCCAGTGCAAACGGCCAGGCTCTTGGTGAGGGTCCTGGCAGAGCCCCCAGCCCAGCACTCCCACCATCGCCCGTACTCACTGCTCTCAGGCCCTTCCAGTGGCTCGGTGTTGAGCATCATGTTGGCCAGGGACACCTTGGGCTGTGCCGGGGTCTCTGTGGGGGAAGAAGCAGCAGGGTCAGCCAAGGGGAAGGGGATGTGGAGCAGCGCCCTCGGCACAACCATAAACAAACTCCCTGGCCCCAGCTCCAGCATGGGGGACGCACACAAGTCACACGAGTCATGTCTGGATCTGTTTACCCTAGCACATATATTTCAGAAATGTTTATTGGAGGCAGCTGATGGGATGAGTAATCCACAGCCACCCAGGCGCGCTGGGACGGGTTCGCCTTGCTCGCCAAGCCGGCGGCTCTGCTGCATGGTCGGGCTCATCCTCAGGGGTACTGTGAAGGAGCATCCCATGCAGCCCCCATGCTACTCTGCTTTGCATGCTCTGGAGGAGCAGATGTGGCCCTCTGTGGCCAGTTTAGCTTTGCTCCTCTGGCCTTAGAGAGGGCAGGGGAAAAAGGCATTCTCCAGGGGATCAACTAGTCCGTGATAGATCTTCTCTTGTTCCCATGCAGCCCTCAAGGACTGTCCATGCATTGCATGCCTTTCCTTGACCACACTTCTCCCATCACAGCCTCACATCCCTCTAGGTACTATGTTGTTGGGGACTGTCACCGGGGGAAGAAATCCCTTGTGATGGAAAGAAGAACATGGTTCGCATTGCATCATACCCTGCATGACTGCACCATACTGCATCATGCCCCTTTCCAGGGCAACCCGTGGCTCATTTCCTGTGGGGCTGGAGGGCAGGCGGGGGCTGCAGCCACAGGAAGGGTTGGATTTGCTTTTCTCTGGTGGAGGGTATGGGTATGCGCAAAGGGGACAGTGCTATCCCATGTACAGGTCACAGCTTGTGGGCATAGGTGGCATCACTGCTGCCTGCCCAGTTTGTTCCCATTTGAGACTTACTGTATGGGAAATGCAGCTTCCCTGGGCATCGAAAGCTCCAGCTCTCGATGGAGAGCATGCAAATGTTACTTCTACACACCGACGTCTTTTCTCAACATTTTTGTGGGCACATTTATTGCTCATGAAGGTAAGAGACTTCAGACCTGATCCAAACCCACTGAAGCCAATGGAAAGGCTCTCCCTGGGCACTGAAATTGGCTCTGAAGTGCCAGAAGAAGCCAGATGCAGCACTGGCAGGACCAGAGCAAACTTCACACCGCCAAGCCAAGTCACCTCTATGTCAAACTACAGAAAAGAAAATATTGTCTGTGTCTTACATAGCAACTTTTGGCCATGCCAAAGGGTTTGGTGAGGTTTACATGTGATCCGTACACATGGAGCTTGGATCCCCAAAGGACTAAACCCTTCGTTTAATCTCTTCTTTGTGTTGTTTGGGGTTTTTTTTTTTGATAATATAGTATGCAAAGCAGATAGGTGGCTATGGAAATAGCGATCGGAGAAGCAGATTTTCTTGCTTATTTTGCAATTGGGCTGGACTGAATTTACTCTGTTAACCCAGTTTGACTCATGTTATTAATTACAGCAATGCCAGCTGAACCCCACCAAGACCCATTGTGCAAAGCCTCCTGCACGCACAATAAGACAAACCCCTCTCCAGGACTGGCTTTAATTCTCCCACAATCTGTCTATTTAACACCACTGAAGTGTCAGCTTGCATTTGCCAAGGAAACACATTTGCACTGTTTCATAACTGGGTCTTGCTACTGGTCCAGAGGATGCCAGACATGCAGTGACAGCCGAGCATTGCCAGGGCTGGGATTGTTGGTACCCTGTCCCTTACATTTGTTTTGTTGTTTTTTTTTCATTTTTTTGTGTCCATTTTATGAAAAAAATAAATGTTTGCGTGTTTTCCTCAAGAGGTACTCACTTGTGCTGAACGTCCCTGTGTAAGTAACTTTGGGTTGGGATTTCTGGTAGCCGGTAATGACGACAAGGTATTTCTGCCCACTTCTGAGTCCTCGGATGACGTACTCAGTGCCGGTCAGGTTTTGCTTCTGCACAAGCGAGTGGTCATGCGCTAAGGTGATGGTGATATCAAAAGCGTAGGCGCTGTGTGGCTCGGGGCTGGCCCAGCGCAGCTTGGCACTGTTCTCGGTGACATCTGTGATCTGGATGTCGTGGGTCTTTGCTGCAATGCAAAATCAGAAGAAACACTAAGCAAGGACTTCAAGAGGAAAAGTCTCAAGGAAAAAGCGTCTCAGTGCTGCAGGATCTCCTTCCCAGTCCACAGCAAATAAATCTGTCTGCAGCCAGTTGTGGCATGTACAAACCAGGTTGTGACCTTGCTATCTCAGATGCCCAACCCTGCATACTGCAGGGAGGCTTTTTTTTTAATAGCGTGGATGATTTAGCGTGGTTTATTTATTTTTTAATAATCTGCTGCAATCTAGCAAATCCAAGCAATTTTTTTACGAGATTTACATAGCCTGAAATGTGACTCCCAGCACCACTTTCCCAACAACTGTAAACATGTCCAGTCAGATCTTTCTCTAGGGTGGAATGGATTCGCTGAACTGCTGAAGATCTTCATGCAAAGCCTACTTAAGATCAGACATAACCTTACACAAGGCGAAGAAGCTACTAGGGAAGGATTTTCCTGCTATGGCAGAGTATTGGATGAAATCTTTATAAACACTGCTTAGAAGCAACAGTAGAGCAAGAAACACCCAGAAAGGTTTGTTCCCCTCAAGCTGATGAAATCATTAACCTTGCAAAACCTGGTTGCTTTTATTTATTGCTTTTTATTTATTAATTACAGAGGGACATGCATTCATTGACTGGTTAAGCATCCCTGTGCTTTGACACAGGTTCTTTGTTGCTTGTTTGGCTCGTGCAGAGCTGCCTGCACCCCCTTGCAAAAACACATGGGAAAAGCCCTTTACATGAAGTGTGCTCACATGAAAGAGCTTTAGGATTCCCAAATAGGTCTCCACACTGATTCAGTGATGAACTAACTGAACTATTTATATTAGCTGACAGAGAATTCAAACAATGCCATTGCATGAATCACCATAAATAGCAAAACTTAGCCAAGGGGTAATGCCAGAAGGAAAACATCGAAAGCAAATGGGCCACCCTAGAAAGAGAAGTGCTCTGTCGCTGTACTACTGCGCTAGGCAGCAGATGATGGAATGGCCCATGTTTAGAAGTCCTGCTTGTGTGTCGCCTAGGGGCAGCCTGTACCCCACCCGGTTTTGCACAAAATTCAGTACAAGTTGGCAAAGCCTTAACCTCCCCCCGCAGTGATTTCCAGCTTTGCACCTAAAAACTTGTTTCTGCAACCACAAAATTTGGCCTCTTAGTGACATTTCCCTTAGGAATAATCCTCTCAGGGAGGAAGAAAAGCCACAACCCACTGTCGTACAGACAAGCAAGAGGCACTGCCCATGCGCGGAGAGCCTTTCACATACCGCCTTGTCTTCTCCTGCCGCCTGCCGCAGCAGCCGTGGTGCTTGTGGTGGTGCGGCTGGCGACTTTGGTGTGGGCAGCGGCGCTTGCCGTGCTCTGCGCGGTGGCGTTCACCTGGACCACGGTGCTGGCTGTCATCTGGTCGGTGGCTCTGGTCTGGGCTGTGGTGCTGGTAGTGGTGGTTCTGGCACGGGCACTGGTGCTCGCAACGGGCTTGATGCTCACACTGGCTGTGATACTGGCATTGAGGGGCCGGCTTACAGTCACGTTGGGTGCCACGTACCTGCCAAAGCAAAAGCAGCTGATACGCCTTTTTCACCCCCCGTATAAAAGCAGAATTTTGGAAGTGGAGAGGAGTTGACATAGAAACCGTTGGCGAGAGCCCCCCTGAGGTCAATAGTCTTTGTCAGCTTTAGATATGCCCACAGTCAAGCAGTGAAAAGTGCTGCAGAGCGTGTCTATCACTTGGGGCACAAGTCTGACTAGATACCAACTTTACACACGTAAGAGTGAATTCAGTAGACAGATCTGCAGTGTGCCTGATTTCGAGGGGCTCAGCCTTCTAAAGCCAGGACTGCTCCGTGCTAGCGATGAGTCCTGGTGACACAAGCTTTCACTTCCGTTCAGAAAATATTAGGATATATTCTATCATAGATCCTGAATATCAGATAGGCCAGGGCAGCCCAGCCTCTGAAAATAGTTTGTTGAGTGGAAAACCCAAAATTCATACTCTGTATAATTCCTGACCCGCATGATGACAGTAGCATATACCTCCTTCATATACTTTATACATATATAAATATGAAATGTAGCCCAAATTTAAAATTATATGTAAACTTCTCTACCTTTCTCTAGTAAAAATATCCGTTGCTTTTTTCACACAAAACTAAAAGAACTAGTAAAATGCTGATAATCCTGACTGTTAGTGTTGAAGTTCCTTTTTCTTTCTTTTTCCAAACAGGGACTGGGAAATGAAGGCTTCTTCCGCAGATAGCCGGTTAGCAAAGGTCATTCTCTCACAGATAAACCGCTACTTACACTGCTTTGTGCCCGGCGTGCCTGGGACTCTGGCTCTTGGCTTGCTGATCACTCTGGAACCACTCACAGTGTTTCCTTATCTCTGGAGACAGGTTGAAAGCCAAGTCACCTGGAGACAAAGAGAGCCTGGCATTAAACACTGATGTTGAGGATGGTGGTTACCTACCAACCACACATCACATCTCTTTCTTCTTGATTTAAAAAAAACCTCTTCTCTTCTTGCTTGCTCTGATAAAAGCTGTGGGATATCTCTTGACGTTTGGTGTGGTTACTGCAGCACCCTGGGCTGGGAGATTTGCTATTCCAGTTTACAAACATGGGAGCAGTAACTACAAGATGCCAGAGGGCTGTATGTCTTAGTCTGTCACATGTAAACAGCTTTCTTACAACAAGGCACTTCCAACCACACAGTTACTGTTTTTTTCAAGAGTTTGAAGTTTCCAGGACCCCTGTAAGCAGTAAATGGAAAAAGCAAACTGAGAAAACATAAACATTTATTTCCAGGGAAAGATGTGCTCATGTTTGCTTCCTATTTACTGCAAGACATTCCTGAATCAGTGGTTTATTAGCCCGGTAGACTGATTTTCAGGACTACTTTGATAAAACTAGTTTCCTAGAAACAGCCCATTTCTTGTCCTAGCTGGCCAGGTCTGTTTAGGATCTCCGGCAGCTGCTCTAGCTGGAGATCAAGCCTGGGGTCTCTAGCTAAGCTGAGATGCAAATTTTCAAGGCACAATCTGCACATCCCAAACACAGCAGCATTATTTATCCTTGAGCACCAAATCCCATTCATCTGGTCCTTAAATCTGCATACAGCAACTCCAGATCTCAGCCTGAGCCAGCCAAATGCCTGCCAGATTTGATGTTTATGCTGGAGTTGAGAAGAAAGATTTGCTGGGTGTTCAGGGAGCTCAGGGTGAGTGTCAGCAGGCTGCTGGGCTGCAGAGGGCCAAGAGCCCCAGCAGGACCAGACCATATGGGACATGTTGCAGATGTGACTGGCAAGCCAGGCTGGATTAGGTTGGATCCCACAGGTGAGCCCACGGAGACCAAGTCAAACCAGAGAGAAGTGCAAACGCTACTTGCCAGACCAACAGACTGCATGGGATGGGCTGGGGAGGCCAAAGGGAATAAAACCCAGACATGTTCAACTAGGTAGACCTATGAGCAGCAACAAACTGTACAGAACATGTAAAAAGAGGCTAACTTCAGTGGGCCCCATTGCCCAAAGGGGTGGTCAGGCTAGAGCCCACCCATCCAACGGGCAGGTAGACCAAACCTGGCAGATTAACCTCTCTGAGGTCACATGTTGCCCCTTCTGTAATACTTTGGCTGCAGGATGTTATACTTACTTCTGATAAAAGATGGCAGCAGTCTCCCAAAGCGTAGTAAGGGTTCTTCATGAAGCTCTCCTGGCTTATCGACCAATTTGAAGAACACATCGTTTGGCTCGCTAGCTAGGCTATAGATATCCTTGGCATTTACCTTTCTGCCAATGCCCAAGATGACAAAGAAGTACCCTTTGCATTTTGCATTGATAACAGCCTTCTGCAGGTACTCAAGTTCTTGTTTATCCACTTTTCCAGTTAACATCAGAACTATGACTTTTAGGTTCCGAGGGTTTGGTGCACTTTCAAAAATATGAGCCATTGTGTGTTCAATTGCACTTCCTATAGCCCTCGTGCCATGGAGCTGGGTCATTTGGTTGTGAAGATAATTAATGATCTTCTCTTTGGATCCATAATCAGTTAGTGAAAACTCAGTTTTTACAGGTGGGAAGCTTGAGTTGGTTTCGTATTCATAAGGAGCTTGCTGGAGAACTGCCACTCTCGCGTGGTGCTGAGATACTTTTGGCTCAGAGCTGATTTCCACGTTACTTACAAGGTGGGAAATGTACTTCTTCATCTCACTGAACTGCAGAGGGGTGGTGGACTCTGAGCTATCCATGATGAAGGCTATGTCAGTGTCTATATCTGTTGGGGCTGCCCTTCTGTCTCTGAATACAGGTCTCTGACTACCAAAATTACAGACGGGATCAGGCTCACACACATCTAGGAAAGAAATACAGTAGGTTTCACCTGAAGGAACTGAAGATGACCCTCCCTCATCATTGTGAAAATCTCTTACGTCATATGAAATACTATCAAGCAGTGAACATTCACTAGTCCATTACTTGATACCAAAGCAATTTCATCCCAAAACACATTTAGTTATGCATTTAGTATTTTTACTCACTCCTTTGTCCAAAGGGATCCCTGAAGTGCTCTGTCATAAGTGGCAGAAGGCCATATTTTAGAGCATTGAGCTATCGGTACTTGGGCTGTAAAAGTGGGAACCAGCCAAAAGAGCTTCTCCTAACAAAGTAGAGAACGCCCAGCAAGCCTCATTCACAACGCCAATGTTTTCTGCTCAACCTAAGAATAGGAATCCCTTCTTTTCAGCAATAAAAGGGCTGACTCCCAACCGGGCTTCCCTTCTGCACCACTGACAACTGACGGCTGCACAACCGGAAGGATTTGGCACTGTCTAGAAGAGAAGAGAAATTGGATACTTTACCCAGACAAATGTGACAAGTCAAAAGCTTCTGGATAGTTTCATTCAGCTGACTGATGCTGGCTGGAAGAACAATTACATGTCCAACCACTGTGTTGTTGATCTGGTTAGATGCAAACAGAAAAACATGGTGTTAGTAATGTGGCCTTCTGTTATTTTCAGCTCTAAGTAGGGAAGGTCAATCCACAACTCTAAGAGATTCTCTACTCAGCACACTGCTTTTGGTGGATCCCATTTGGAGGAGCCTAACGCCCCCAGCGTCAGCTAGCAGGACTGGTTTAGAGACATAAACTCCAAGAAAAGGGTCAAGCACTTGAACCAGTGCTCAGCATGCTCATCTGGGGCTTTTTTGATGCTTTAAATCTCTGTATGTCCACTCTCCCTCTGCCAGCAAAGCTATCGTACTTCCACCTTCCTACCCTTTGCCTTTCTGTCAGACCTTTCTTGCTATGGGGACTGTCTTTTCTTCTGTTTCGTACCATACCTGGCACCATGGAGCCACAGTCTGGGAAACAAATAACTTATCAGAACCTCACTAGTGTTTCACAGCATGTGCCATGTTTTGGATTTCTCTCCTAATAGACATGCTGGATGAGTTTGGCCAGCAATGCTTTCTCAACGCTAAGCACCTGAAAAGCCTGTGGAAGCCAACCACTGCCTGTAGGAGCAAACACCATCAATCTCCCCAGCAAACCAGACTGAGGTCATGAGCAGAACATGAAAGAAAGAGTGAACAACCCCAACCTCCAGAGCTCTGGTGAGAACCGGGTCCTGCCTGCTGGTGAGGAACACGGGCATGACCCCGGCATCGTAGAGTTTCAGCACAGCATTGTTGAGCTCTGCGGAGGCTCTCGTGTCCCCATTGCTGAAAAAGACAGCCACCTTCCTCATAAGGAAGCCACTTCGGGCACGCTTGAAGGTATTCCTGGCCACAAAGGACATAGCAGTCTCCAGGCTGCGTGGCTTCGTGGTCAGGGTTGCTTGGAAGTTTTGGATCTGCTGGAGGAGGCTCGATTTCTTCCTGGCGTCAGCAAAGCGGATCTCTGTGGTGACCTCATTGTTGTAGGTGACCAGAGCCACCCGGGCACCCCGAGGACAGTTGCTCTCAGCGATGGTTAAGTTGTTGACCACTCTGAGCACGATTTGCTTCATCCTGTTGAAAGCATCCCTGACAACACCCGACGAAGTGTCAATAGCGAAGGCCAGCTCAGTTGGGAAGACAGGGCACTCCTGGGGACCTGCCGGCGACATGCGTTGAGAACAAATAGCACCCCAAATAGTTGTCAGGATGCAAGGACCACGTCCTCGGCAGGGGTGAATCATTCATACCACGTACATGGGGAGAGAAACAATTCTGGCACATGGTCACACCGGGGTTTAAAGGACTGAAGGTGACTTACCATAGCAGCAAGCTGTGGAAAAGATGGGGGGAAAAAAAAAGCAGTTTGGTCAGTGTTATTTGCGTAACATGGTAGGCATCCAAGGGTAGAGACAGGGAATTAGCAAAGCACTGATGTACTCACGGCATTTGTCCTTGATGACCTTCACAAGTGCACATCGCTTTACAAAATAAAATGAAAGAGAGGGAGAAAGGGAAAAAAGAGATATGTGACACAGCCAACAAAAGGGTATTTCAAAACAAGAGACAAACGATGCCACACTTACATCTCTGGATTCTCCTGTATCGCCTTTAAGACCCTGTTTAAAAAAAAAGTAAAATTGAGTGCAATGTGTATTTCCAGGGTGCCCCATAAACCCAGTTGGAATAATTGTTTAACCACAGGTCATGCAGAAGCTAAGGGGAAACCTGCCTGCTTTCAGTTGTGTTTCCAGCAACAGGAGGAAATGTTTTCCCCTGTGAGGAGTAAGCCTAGCTGAGGCCAAACCCAAGAGAGACATTTACAATGCTCTAGGTTCATGTGCAAAGCAAGCCAGGTCACCTCGGCCTTTCTAGGGGGCTCTGTGCCAGGCAGATTTGGTCATGGACCATATCCTCTGTGGGGTGATAAATGATAAAGAGCTGAGAACTTCCCAGAAGGAGCTTTAAGTGGCAGGTGGGGAAACCCTAGTGCATGATAAGAATCTGTGTCTTGACTTTTTCCTTTGGCTGTGCATTGCAGTTTGAGCACAGGTGAATGAGGTCAAGGATAAACAGCTAGTTAGGAATTTATAGAGACACATCTAAGACAAATAAACAGGAATTTGCCCAACTTGAAGTTAGCAGATGGTGATGGACATATTTTTCGATCCCCGGCACCAATAGGGACCACCACGTTTCTCAGAGAAGCAATCGGGAATCTCTCCGGGGCGAAGCCAGAGGCTCCATCAGCAATGCAATGAACACTTACAGGTAGTCCGGGGTATCCAACCTCTCCTTTCTGACCGAGTGGCCCAGGATCTCCTGCATTTCCCTAGAGAGAGGAAGCAGAGAAGTCTTCTCCATGAACATCTGCAGGAGGACTCCCAGGAGCATGGGTCAACACTTGGGGGAAAAGATGTGTACATCTTTCAGGCTGTTCATGCAGCAGGGAAAAATTGTGTCATGCTCCAACTTACTCTGCGGCCTCTGTTTCCTTTAGGGCCAGGGCCTCCAGCACCACCGCGGTCACCAGGTCCACCCTGGTTGGGGAAAAACACAAACGGTAGCTCTAAATCTGCACAGGACATAGATAACAGCTACACTGTTTGCAAAATGAATGCATAGCTCATGGGCTGCACTGTACCTTGGGCCCTGTGTAGCCTATGAAGCCGCGTTCTCCCTGAAACAACATAAAGAGTTATTTGAATATGTTTTAGAAAATGAACCTGATTCTGCAGGCATATCTGTAACAACTGAAGGAATTAAATGATGGGGGGAAAAGAGAGAGAGAGAGACTGCAAATTCATTTTGCAATTTTGTTCCTCCTAGGATTAATAAAAAGCAAATAGCCACTCTTTTTAAGGTCTGGTTGCTCCTCTACGGCTATTTTCAACTGTAGAGGAGCTGTCAGAGATGCTGGCACATTGTTTTCAAAGTCCCACAGACTTTCATGGGGCTCTCTGGCTAAAAGGTACAAAAACATTATGCTTCCTCCTTGGAGAAGCTGATTTACATAGGTGAAACTAAGACAAAGGCAGAGGGGAAAAGTTTGAAGAGTCTTGCCTGATTTTCTCACCAGGGTACACGCAGGGCTGATTTTTGTCCCTGAATGTATCTGACTTCACCTAGACTCTGCCCTTGCCCATCTTCACCAGAGACCTTGGCTACTCTCTTGTCCTTGGTAACTCGTGTTGGTAGATGGGCATGCTGAGCATACACCTACCTTTCTGCCTTTAGGACCTGGGCCACCAATTCCATCCCGTCCATCATCACCCTAAAATTGGAAAGCCAAAGTCATTAATATGTGAATAGCCCAAAACTCACAGATCCAGCATCATCAATAGAAAAAAACTCACTGATGCCACAGGTGTTTGGGAAGTCCTCCTATAGATGAAATTATTGCAAGAAAAAAAAAAGAAGCACAAAAAGGTGGTGCGAAAACTACAAATCTGAATTAAAATTTACTTAGTATACACATATAAAGTGTAAAAAACCTGGTGGAAGCCAGCAATGGGAAGAGGGTTAAGAGGTCAGTCAATGCTAGGGGTGTCCTTATAGCTCTGTCTGACCCAAACTTGTCTTCCCTTGCTTTGCACAAACCATTTTTAACCCAGTTGGCTCCTCATTATACAGAGTAATGAGAATCAGGCCCCATGAAAATTCTCACTTAGTCCATACATCCTTTTTATAGGTTACTTTGGACTAGCACATGGGGTCAGCTCAGGGTGTCTATCCATGCCTCATGGGCCAAGATGCCTACCCATGCCAGGGCAAGGCCAAGCAACTCTGGAAAGTCTCTGCCCTGTGGACTGATCTCTGAGACGTTGAGTCACTTTTCGAGTGAATATAATTCACCTCCTCGAAGGGACTATCGTTACCAAATACGTTTATGCCAGCTGAAGACATAAAGCCGATTTCCCTCTCTCATATTGTACTATGGAGGATGCAAAGTCCATAGGCGAGCTAAACCCTCTGCTGCAAAGGGCTGTGGCCCATGTGCGACAGGAGAGGGTTCAGCCCAGCATCCTTAAAGGTGTGAGTGCCTGGCCACACTTACCATTTCTCCTCGTGGGCCCGGCTGCCCATTTGGCCCTTTGGGTCCAGGGTTTCCAGGTTCACCCTGAAAACAGGAGCATCTGTTAAAGAATGTGCTGAAACTCCAGGCAACTCTGAGCCTTTCCCACCCCATCAGCACTGGTTTCTTTACGTAGACCAGTATGCAGCGGCCCTTGCAGCAGAAAATCATGACCGGACCTACCTGTCCATCAATGCTACAAAATGCTTGCTCTTTAGGGGGACCTTTAGTGATTTCAGGAAAGCTGAGCAATGGGGCATGGGAGACCAGCCAGCTCCCACCACAGGATGGGTTTGCTATTTATAAACACTGCAAAAACAAAAGCACCCAAGCTCTGGGGATTTTGCCTGTGCAAATGGACAGTGAAGCAGCCATGGAAATGAACCAGTATGTGTGAATCTGGAGAGATCAAGCCGTACAGAGGGTCTGGAGAGATCCAGCCCAACCACCGTCCCATGCGGGCATCGGCTGAGAATCTGCCCTGGAAAATTACTTGGGAATCTCAGTTACTCAATTACTTTTGCCCCTCTGTTCAATGAAACGGGAACCTAATGAAACAACCAGAGCACAGACCTTGCTCTATTCCACACTGTGCAAGCCAGTGAAAACAGCTAATTTTGCTCCAAGAGGTTCATCTCGAGTATTTTTTTTAAGCTCACTCCTATTCAGAAGCTTTTCATTGCTGTTTTAGTGTCTGATGCCCAGTGCTTGTGAAGACATACCTTTCGTCCCAAGGGACCGATCCTGCCCTGCTCTCCTGAGGTTCCTGGTGGTCCACTACCGGCCTGGAACGCAAAGAAGGCGAGGCATGTTGGCAACATGTCAAGAAAACTGGGTGCCAGAAACTAGGGGATTGGGTGACCATAGAAATCATGTATTAACTACTTGGGCTGGTGCATATCAAAGCACCTTAGGAAATTCAGAAGTCTAACTCACGGTCGTGATGAGCTAAGGGACCAGGTCAGTTCAATGCAAATGTCAGCAGCAACTTACGTTGTCCCTAGGGAAAACCTCCTGGGAAAGGTGTAAGCAGGAGGGGCAAAGTTCTGCTCAGCATGGGGAAACGCAAGATGTGTCTGGCTTTATGGCCAGAGTCTTGCTGGGGTGTGCAGCCCGAGGGAGAAACAAATGCATGGGAGAACCCCAGCAAGCATGAGAGATGGTCATGCTTTGGCTTTCGGTGAAGGATGCCCTGCCAGTCACTCAGGGATGTTCTTTAATTAAGATCACGAACTGTAATGGGCCAAATGCTGAAGTCCCGACCCCTTTGTGGTTGCTTTTAACTCCTTCTCTTCTGTAACTCTTGATCAAGAAATCTTTAGCATAAGTTGAGAGGAGAATCATACTGGAAGAGTGTGTTATAAGAGAGTGAAACAGAGTTGGAGCCCTAGACGGGGGGAATGGAAAGACACATCTGCTACATCTTATTAGTTCAGCAAGATGTTCTTGCTGAGCATAGTTGGGTCAATGGCTGAGAAGCAGCAAAAGGGTTTACCCTGGGTCCAGGAATGCCCGGCTCTCCTCTTAGGCCTGGCGTGCCAAGCTGGCCAGGTGGACCCTGTGCGGGGAGAAAAGAGACTCTGTCAACACACGCGGGCAGAAACATACCAGTGCTACACAAGATCACAGGGGAAAGCAAACACTACAGCGCCCGAGAGATGGTTTTCAAACACGTCACACCTTGGGTGGTGTGAATGCAGTGGCAGGCTTGATGTCCTGGGACAGGACAGCCAGGCCACAGTGCACCCAGAAGTACCCAAACCCTAGCAGTACTTGCTGCTGAGGCTCTTTGACGAAGCGGCTGTGATGAAATAACACCACAGCGTCATGGGGTAAGACATTTCCTTTGCTCTAAGCTCACTGACCTGTGGCCCTCTCATGCCTTGTTCTCCAGCCGGCCCCGCTTGACCGGGCGAACCCTTGGTACCCTTGAAGTGCAAAATAGGACAACATAGGTTAGCATGGGGGAATGTGGTCAACACCATGGGGAGGGAAAGGAGATCTCAGGGCATTTACAGCTGGATAAAGACCAGGGAAGATCAGTTGTTTGGGGTTTTTTTTGCAGAATATATTTATAGCAGAGACTAAGCATAGAACTGGCAGGGTGATTTGCCTCCTGCAATCAACGGACATCAGTCTCCTTTATGCTCTATGCTTTGGTCCCGTTACACTGCTCCAGCAGCATGCAGAGACGAAGCATGCAACCAGGGAACGCTGCAGAAGATGGGCAGCCCCACGCACGTGGATGGCTGGTTTTGCACCGAGTACAGCAAGGAGCATGCAGGGAGATGAACCTGAGGAGGAGGAGGAGGGAAATTTGGAGAGAGAAGGCGGAGAGGAAGAAGCAAAGCCTGCATGTCTCTTCTCTTGGCACATCCCTCTGGCTGCTGTGGCTGCCTGGCCAGTGGCACGGCAGGAGTCCCAGGTGTCGTCCCCATCACCACTTACCTTAATTCCTATTGGTCCCCTTCGTCCAGTCATACCCTGTGAGCAGGGAAACAAAGAGACTCGTTACACAAGTATGGAAGCGCACATTTCTCTTTTGCTTTTAGATCCATATGTCACCGCTTGTCTTAGTCCAAAATTACATTTGATTAGTTTAAACTACTGGGGAAGGAGGGAGAGAAAAATCCACGCAGCCAGCTTTCTTAAATCAGACTTTGGCATGTTTTCTCCTTCCTCGCATGCCCCAACCCTCCACCACACAGGTAAGTTGCTCCCTCATGCATGCAGGAGCGTGCCACAGTCCCTGGGCCACATGCCCTGAAGGACAGGCAGCAGCCGGGCAGCAGGGAACGCGGCCCCAGGTGTCCTGGCTACACCAGTTCCAGTTTGGGTTTTGCCTTTTAAAAACCAGCAGCCAAATACAGATACAGATGCCAGAGTAAATCAGGTATAGCGCCACTGATCTGAGCACTGAGTTACTTCAGTATAAATAAATTCAGGATTAGACCTTTGAAGGCTATACAAGCCAGCAAACCACCAGGCATTTTCCTTTTGAGGTTTTCTTGGGGATTTTTTTTCTTTTTTTTTTAGGTTGAACTCCCAACACTTTTGAAACAAAATACATGGGAAGGCAGGAGAGAAAAAGTTATTGTCAATCTAAGCTCGGCCCCCGCTGACTGCGGGTCTGGCAGCTCACCTTCCTCCCGACTCCACCGTCTTGGCCATCCAGCCCCACCGGTCCCGGCTCTCCCTAAGGGAAAAGCAAAACTCAAGTGAGAGCCCCGAGATGAGCAGGCACTGAGAAAATAGGTTCAGTTCTCAAAAAATGGGTCCTTTTGCACTCTCACACAAGTTACTCGATATCCCTGCGTCAGTGGAAATCCTTCTAACATCTCATGGAGTCTTTCCACCGAGCTTCTAAGCTAGCACAAGCTGACATTCCCATTCTTTAGGAAATGCCTTCTGACATTCTAAGGCGCATTTTTATTCTGAGCTGATATGAAAACAAATGGGGTTTTGAAATTTTCCAAGGAGAGTTTCCAAGAGGGATTTTTTTTTTTTCAAAGGTTTCAGGTGAACTGAGATGTTCAGATTTGGTATAATCTAAACAGTTCTCTGCTTTTGTATATGACCCACAAGAACATATGAAGTTAATTTCTAAGTACAAAGTTGTTTTCAGTGACAATATCCCCAAAGGCATTGTAAAATAATATAATAATAATTAAAAAAAAAAAAAAGAAGCACTTTTTAGACAAAACATCTTTGAAAGTGATGTCTTCCCAGAGAAAGTTTTGGTTGCAAACCAACATTTTCTAGTGGAAAAATACTCCATCTGACAAGGCACAATGAGTTTAAGAAACTTGCACCTTTTTGGCAGCATCCTTTTTTCTTACTTTCGCTGTCCCGTCCTATTGTAAAAACCAAAAAACAACAAAAAGCAAAAAAGAAACTTTACCATTAGTCCAATTTCACCCTTCTGGCCTCTGGGTCCCCGCTGAGTATTATCAGCTCCTGAATCTCCCTGAAAGCAATAGAGCAATGAGAAACATCTGTGTAAGTGGGACATGAAAGTCAGACATCATAAACTGCTCTGCTTTGCTCAGAACCAACATTTCTTTTCTTTTTTTTTTCTTTTTTGACTGGCTTAGGTGAAGTATTATTGGTGTTTTCAGGCAGACACAGCTTTTTGACTGAGAAATAATAATACTGAAGAAGCGAAGGAAGGGGAATTTTAATATAACGAAAGAGTGATTGATGGGATGGTATCAGGAGGCACGTGTTACCCACATGTCATCTCCGAGTCCTTGCTCTGTCACTGGCCCTGCCACTGTCAAGCAGCATTTAGTAAGCCTGAGAGCATACTTGTTGATG
Source organism: Anhinga rufa (assembly GCA_013400875.1). Classification (NCBI taxonomy): domain Eukaryota; kingdom Metazoa; phylum Chordata; class Aves; order Suliformes; family Anhingidae; genus Anhinga; species Anhinga rufa. Next base: position 28,411 of record VZTV01056358.1, read on the forward strand.
ACCCCCAGGACTGCGGGTGGAAAGTGGGTGGAAAATCAAGAAGATGCTTCAACAATATTTACCGGGTCTCCACGGAGCCCACGGTCACCTCGTTCTCCTCGTTCACCTTTAGCTCCCTTATCACCCTGCAGGAAGAGACAGAGAGTTAGCAAGAGCAGCCCTTGCCTGCTGAAAGCATGTCTGCTGCTGTGCATCTCTGCCTGGGTCTTCAGCCCCGAGGGGACCATGGTGGCTTTCCACCCTCCCCTGTCTCAAATTCACCTTTTCACCATCATTTCACCCCATTGTAAAATGTCATAAAAGCTTACCCTTCTGCCAGAGTATCCCTTCTCTCCAGAGGAGCCAGGCAAACCCTTGTCTCCCTAGGAAAGAAAAATATTTTAGAATATTCGCCGCTTTGAAGGCACTTCTTAGATGCTTCACCAAAGCATCTCATAAAGAGAAAAGCAACTAAAATGACTGACCTCTTCTCCATCAATGCCATCCAGACCCATTTCTCCCAGTTCACCCTGCAGAAGAGAGGCAAGGGGCAAATGCTCACCGAGGGAAAGGGGAGCAGGGAGGGGGATACTGATACACCCATACGCTCACGCTCACCGCTGTGGCATGAGGAAATAGCTCCATACCTTCTCTCCTGGGAATCCCCGAGAGCCCTAAAGAGATCAGGAAAGAGAATTACTCCACTTTTGCTCAGTTTATCGCCATGGGAAGCAGTGGGGAAGGGGTCGATGCTTGGTGGCAGACCCAGAGCCAGGACTGAGACAGGATAGCCAAGGCTTGCTGCACCAGGGTTGAACTCTCCCTTATTTCTCTTATGCCAATCTTTTTCTTCAGCTGCCTCCTCAACACTCGTGCCAAGATAAAATAAGTGCTTCATGGGGTTTAGCCAGCTGATCCAGTAGAATAGCTTACACCTTAGCCACAACTCTTTCTCCACTGACTTTCTTTTCTCCCTGCACCCATTTTTATATGAATCCAGATCCAGTCTCAGTGCCTTTGTCCAAGGCTGGACAGCTTCTTAAAGAGACTTAGTATCTCAGCTGCAACTAATGGGCTTGGTTCATGCACTCTTCTGCTCCCTGCCAGAGGATCCTGTGGTCAGAGAAAATGGTAGGAAACATCCCCTTAATGTTGCTGAATATTTCCCATGAATATTACATGTTTCACCACCTTTTCTGGCTTGTGGCACGGCTGCTGTCCTGAACCATTTGCTCGAGGTTCCTCTAAAGCAGGAACCATGGCTCACTTTTCTCCCTCCTCCCCAACAGCAGATGTCTGTGCAGACACCGGCCCAGCCCTGGGCCAAGATGCACACATGCCACTTCTTGGTATTAAGAAGAAATCCATCTCTTCTCACATCTTTCCCCTGGAGCCAGACTGCAGAAAATAAATCAGCCTTGTCTGCAGATTGAGGCTGCGTCACTGGGCTGCCCTTTGGCTCTTCATAGCAATGCTAAAGCCATGACACCTGCTGAAAGCCTTGGTGCTTGGCCAGGTGGACACCACCACTCAAGCCAGCTTGGGATCTGTTGCATGACATCCTAAAGCAGCAGGAGTTGCCCTCTGTGGATTCCCACCAGCTGGACTCTGGGTCTGCTCTGTGCAGGCTCCTTCCACACATACCTTGGTTCCTCTGTGTCCAGGGCATCCCTGGAAACCCTGCGTCCCATTCACACCCGCAGGTCCACGCTCACCCTGTTAAATGGAGGGGAAAATGCAATGGTCAGGGTTTGCCTGCAAAGTGCATTTCTTCAGCTAACTGCGTGCATCAGCAAGCGCAGGAGGTGAAAGCACAGGAGCAAACGGAGCATCAGGGTTTGAAATGTCAACGCCTGGCCACCCCACCATCTCCTGCCCACAACCTTCCTCATGTAAAGACCAGTTGCAAGTCTTCATTGCTGACAGAGAAACATCCTTCCCAAACTCTCAGCTATGAAAGAGCTTTATAAAACTTCTTCAAAAATAAAATGACAAGGCAAAACCCTCAGAGCTCTGCACAGATATCTAATCCCATCCTGACCTTAAAGCCCCAGGAAAACATTGCATCACACACAATATCTGACAGCAGCATTTGGCCCCTGCCTGTGCCGTTGGAAAAGTGATGAGCACCACCAGCCCCTTGGCCTCAGCTTCACCTTCTGGGTGTGATGCACGGGGAGTTGTTTATTCCAGGGGTGACATGGGATTCATGAAGTAAGAGTTTGGATGAAACAGAGTCATGGGACTCATGTTGTCTGCCACTGTGATGGATAGAAACACCCCTTCTTGGTCCCATTCTTGGACTAACTCAAATCTTTCAGCTGCATTTGGGATGGGTAACTTTGGCATAGGCTGCAGCATTAATGAAGTTGGGGATGTTATTGTGTTCATAATCACCCTGCCCTGCTCACAAGTGTTTGGGAGCAGCTGCAAACATTCCCACCCACCTTGGAGGAATAGCAGAGAGCTGGGTCACATCACATAATGGGAGTTATTCCCACCCCCGCCATCATGCCTTCTGCAGCTCTCAAGGAGCTTCTTACTGACCTTCTCCCAGGAGCAGCTGGGACTAGTAACTCAGGCCATCAAGTGGGGGAAGCACAAAGTTCTGCTTGTTCTCTTGTCTAATCCACACCCACATCCCCAGCAGAGAATATTTAGTGAAAAAGCCTCTAAATGCTTCACTGTGGCAAGGTCCCTAATTTGAGCAGTACTATGCAGAGCAGGGTCAATCACTCACCGGTCCTCCTTCATCACCAGGATACCCTCCATAGCCAAGATCACCCGTGGCACCCTAGAAGACAACAGAGAGGATTCTGCATTTCTTTCATAGTTCTGTGATCTCTCTAAATTGATTTTAAAGATTTCCCTAGATATGCACAAAGTAGCCGCTTGGTCATCTGTGTAAACAAGTTAATGAGAGAAACCATCTCCCTTTGACATCCCTAAATTGTTTCACAGGACACTTCACCCCCTTCTTTGAGCCACTCATCCCTGCCCTCCTGGTTGTTTTACAACACAGCCTGTGAGGAAAGGGAAGAGCAGCAGCTCTCTAACCTCTGTGCATGGCCCAGGGCCAGTTTTAAAATGCGGGGGATGACTTCCCCATTAGCATCACCCATTACCACGTGTGCAGCCTGCACATCACCCACCCATCACTACTGTGGTGGACACTGACCTTGCACAAGGACCTTTCAGACCCAGATGAAGTGACTTACCTTTGGTCCTGCGGGGCCCGGCACACCTCTGTCCCCTCTCTGCCCGGAGCACTTGCATGGGACCTTGCAGCACGTCCTCTCTGCGATGTTGTCCTGCAGCAAAACGCACATGACACAACGGGAGGCTGTGAGAAACCTGGCAGAGCCCCAGCGCCACAACTCCCGCAAGCCCTCGAGTCTGTGCAGTTGCTCCTGTGCCAAGCACAATGTCAGTCTGGCAGTATTTTGGGGTCTCTCTGCCTCGAAGCACCCACAACAACGGGAGAAGGAGGTGTGTGTTGGCAGACTGGTTAAGTTGCATGGTCAGGAAGCAGCAGTCAACGTTACCTTTCGGACATCAGAGGCAAGGGTTTAAATGGGAACTGCATGGGGCAGAATTTGTAGAGAGCATTTAGTAGGAGATCAGTCCCCAGAGCAGCACCTGTGACTGACAAGAGAAATCTCATCTTTAAAGAAACGAATCCAGGCTGTGGAATAGGCCACAAGAAAGTAGTTGCAGAAAGTTCACCAGCAACCCACAGGCTGAGAACAATTTGCAAGCACACGGCAAGAGAGGAAAAAGAAAAAAAAAAGAAAAAAGAGAGAGAATGATATAGATTCAGAGAAATCACAGCTTGGTTTTGCATCATCCAATAGAAAGAAAAAAAAAAAAATCACTGTCTTTGCCAAGTATATTTCTGGCTGCAAACACTTCCTGCCAGCTTTGCACATTTACATTTTGGAAGGATTTTCCTAGGCAACTGAATTACTTGGGGATGGGCTGAAGACTAGCTCTTACCCCAAAACCCAAGGTTCACTCCCAAATGGTCGCACTTTGATTTGTGGAGAAGGGCCCAGCAAGGTTGCCACAGGGATCAGTGGTTAAGACCAATCTTATTAAATCTACTGGAAAAGGAGCTTAACAATGCTGGTAGCAGATGTGAAGTTGGGAGGAACTGGACGTACCAAAGTTGATAGCTTCTCGAGAGGGACTATATGCATGGGAGGGAAGTAGATCTATGGAGAAGAAAGGATAACTCCTTCATCCGTTAAAAGTGTGTCTGAAATACAGGCAGTGTATCAACTCATGGAAAGAAACCTAGAAAGCAGTGCTTCTGCAAGAGATTTAGCACTGACAAGGCACGACAGTGCATTAACCACAAGGTTAAAAAAAACAGCGGTATAAATATAGGCAGAGGGCGGGCTTTTTGGCACAGCAGCTTTTGATGGCATCTCATCCCATCCCAGTTGACCTAATCCCCTCGCGTTTAATGCGCAGTAGCCTCAGCTGGAGTACGGATTCTCCGTACCAGGCAGCACCATGGCCTGTTCGTAACTTTATTTGCTGTGGCATCTGTAAAAAGAGCTGATGTGAGGTAGGGAGGGGAGAGGACCAGAGCCAAGAGGATGTAATTCAGCCAGGGCTCAGCCCTGCAGGAGATCCAGCTGTTGGCTTTCCTCCAGCATTACAAGGCAGCACTGCCTGTGCCAAGTTACTTACGAGCTGCTCTGCCAGCTCAAAATCCAAGTCCAGCAGATTAACTCTGAGCTGTCTGTTGTAGGTGAACCCACGACCGAACTCCAGCTGCATCACTTTGTCAAAATTGCTCACTTGGTCCAGCCCGACGAAGATGAGAGCGTTGACACCTGAGAGGGGGGGGAAGCAGAAGGGGCTGTGTGACGGGGGCGAGGTGCTCTGCAGAGCCTGCACACCCTTCCCTGCAAGGATGGGTGGATATCTGCCTCTTCAATTGCAAACGAAGCTTATTCAATCGAGAACAAGCATCTTCAAGCACATTCAGAACAAATTACCCACAGGCTTAGGTGCCAGCAGGTAGCTAAGTATCACAGGAAGGCAAGGAAGTTCCCGCAGAAATCATGAAATCCTTATTCATTACTAATGAAAGCTGGCAGATTCATGAGAAATGGTGGTAAAATGGGCCACATGTTAACAAGGACTATAATCACTGCCTTGAAGAGTAAAAAAGTTACCTTCTCTATGCAAAGCAGACGAAGCAGTCTCCAGCTGATCTATCGAGTCATCTGCACCATCAGTAAAATGGATTATGACCTGGGAAAGAAAGAAATTTATGTCAAGATCCAGAATATTTCAGGTGTGAAACAATAAATGTGCAACTTGAAGGGCCTTCTTCCAAGGGACATTTCATCTGAGAGGAGATGGGGAAATTGCTGTGCCCTTTCCAGGCCATGAAGCTTTGCATTTCTGTGCCAGATTTCAGTACATCGTATCATGCCGGTATTTTTTCCTAAAGCACAAACAGGGTAAATCCAGCAAGCAATAGTTGGCAGCCAAGCAGGGCTCAAGGGTACTGGCTGCAATAAATTTTTTTAATTCATGAATAAATGTATTTATTCAATGTATTACGAATTTACAGTTGCTTTGCCAACTAAAATATATCAGAAGTCAACTTTCCTGGCCAACACCATCCCAGTGGCCCTGATTTTGACTTACCTTGGTGCTGCCGGAGGGCGCAGATCTGAATTTGTTCAGGTAGGACCTCAGTGTATCCGCTCTAAGAAAATAGGGCCCACGGGTGCGCATGCCTTGAAACCTCTCGAAGAGCTCAGGCTGGTACTCAGAGAAGTCCAGTCCCTCCACAGGTCCCCCCTGAGCCTGGGCCATGATGGCTACCCTGACGTTGGGCGCCTGGTTGCCGGTGCAGCTGATCTTCTGCATCTGTGTTATTCTGTTCAGCACGGACTCAACCCTGGACTCCAGAGCTCTCTGGGAATTAAATATATTTTGACCAGGCCTAACATCCGTGACGTCGAAGCCAAGTATCACATCTAAGTCACAATCTGAAAGGGAAATGCAGAAAGAGAGGAGAGGAGAGTGTCACCGTTGAGCAATACACCCATTGCTTATCAAGTAATGACTTTCCTAGTTATTCTATTAATCATTAGAGAAGACACTCTGCACTGAGAATCGCCACCATTTGATACACAAGTGTCAGGCTTCCTTTCATCATAGCAACGATAACCTGCGAAAACCTACATTTTATTGATTTTAAATCTTTTTTCCTGTGCAATTGTTGCTTGGCATTGGGATGAGCCTACTAAACCAAGTCTAAGAGAATTTTGCACTTTCATCAGGCAGCCAAGACTGCTGCTTTCTCTCCACTGCATGAAAACCTGACAGTATGTGCACATGGGGCGAGTAAGCATGCACCTTCTGCCTGCGCTTGAAGCAACAGCCCTCTAGTCAGGGGGATATACAGGGAGGTGGCAACTAGGTTACTGATCTCAAGTCCCTGGAAGGTGTAGCTAGGATTTATATGGGATAGCTGGCAATTAGTGCAGAAAGAAGCATTGACGCTGCTCAGCTCACAGTCAGGAGGTGACGCACAGTCTGTCTTTCTGCAGGAATATTTAGTGTGGGCTTGGAGCCACCCTGCAGCCACCGAGCTGCCCGTCGGTCTGGAGCATGGGGAGATCAGGCTGCTGGATGCCTTTCGTCTGGCTGTAACGTCTCCTGCACTTACATGGGCTTTCAAGCAGGGAGGCGTTTGAAATTTCTGTGGTATTAATCACGCGGGTGCTGCACTCGAGGAGCACTCATGGTTACCACCAGCAGCAGTTTGCTTTTCCCTGCGCTCAGTTTTTTGTCTTGGCTGGAGCTGCTGCTCAGCTCGGGGCTGCTGTGGCTCTCCTTCAGCTTCTCTAGAGGTTTGGGAGATGCCTCTACTCAAAAGCCAGAGTGCTGAGCCACAGTCAGTTGTGCTAGGAGTTGGACTCGCCGTAGTAAGTTAAACCAGCTGCTGGGAGTCTGGTCCGATGGCAATACCAGCTTGCTTACTCACTCCAAGTAGCCAAATCATGGGATTCCTTTTTAACGCAAATTTATCTTAAACTAGAACCACTCGTGCCCTAGCTTCTTCTCATATACCTGTCACTAGATCAAGTGGGCACCCTGGACGATCTGGCAAGAGAAATTCTGATTTCCAGCACACCGTGCATGCTGGGGACTGAAGGGCCAAGGAGTCCAATTGTCTTCTTATAAACACAGCGGGCAAAACAAGGACCGTCACTTTTTGTTTTGGTGCTAAACAAGTTGGTCTGCAAACATGCTACTGGGATTGTATGCCTACACATCTGGGGAGGAAGGAAGTGAGATTTAGTCTAAGGGCAGCTAAATAAAGGAGTCCCTCTGGTGTGGTGGCGGGAGGCCAGTAATTTAGTTCCTGTCTGTCATACCTGAAATTATTCCATCACAACTCCGCCTCTGCGGTGATGGTACACCAGTCATTCACGTGCTGAAGCACAAGAACAGGCAGCTCTTGTACCAAAGGCTTGCAGCCTACCACCACGCTCATGGAGGAGGTCTGAGCCCATGCTGCACCTCAGGCTACAGGCAAAGCACAAGAACAGGCTGGACGAGTCATTCAAAATGCATTGGATATTAAAAGCCACCCTCGGGAACGACCTGAGCACGTTCTGAAAGGATTGTGCTTACCTCTTGTAACGTCTGTCGTTCCTAGGCACAATTTCTCTTCCATAGCGGCTTCCAGTGTAACCAGGACCTGCTCGTTCAGCTCAGACAGCTCCTGGGCTGTGGATGCTCTGAAACTCGTGGCGCTCTCGCTGGCCAGCCTGCTGACTTCCTTCAGGTCGATGTTTCTCACACCGACCGCAAATACCTTGACACCTTTCTGTGCGATTTCCAAGGAGGCACTCGGCCCATCGTCGGAGGACTTCCCACCTGTGATGATGAAGGCTATCTGGGGCACCCTCTGGTTGATTCGGCTGCCGGCCTCCTTCACAAAGTGTTTTGCTTGGATGTGCTTGATGGCTGCACCGGTGTTTGCCACTCTGCCGCCTTTGTAGATGACTCTGTTGATGGCATCTAAAATCTGAGGTTTGGTGGAGTAGTCCTTGAGGAAAAATTCATCAGTGACATCTGAGTTGTACTGGGCCAGTCCCACCTGGATAGAGTCACCATCCCTATAAATGGCATCCACCACAGAGTAGACAAACTGGAGAACTTCTTGGAAGTTATCCCTCCCCAGATTGATGGAGCCATCCAGCAAAAACACAATGTCAGCCTGCTTCCTACCTACTGAAAAAATTACAAAGAAAATACAGTAGTTAATTATTGTTTGTGGCATCTATAATATTTAACATACGTAGCGCTTCGTGAAGTCACGTTGAGTTCCTCTCTTCTTTCTGTCTTTTTAGTTTCATCAGTCCTTGGCATGATTTTACATCCGTACAAGAAGAAAGGTTTTATACACCGCATCTATTATACTACATACAACATTACTTGTTTTTGTGATAGACACCATGGTCTCATTTCAAATTTAATTCTATTCTTTCCTATGCTCAACAAGATCTTCAAAGTCTTCTTTAAAGCAATGTCACTAAACTGTTGGGAATCAAAAGGTGTTATTATGTCGAGCATAGGAAAGAATCATTTTCACATGATACAAATTCTATCTGTGCTCTGTCCAGAAGAGTCTACAGGGTGAACAGCAGTCTTACCGGGTTCTAAAATTCCAGGGGTTTCTGTTGTAGGTATTGGAAGCTCTTCAAGAATTCTCTGCACCTTCTGTTCTAAAGTTGGGAGTCCTGTGAAGTCCTGTACCACAAGCACACGCTCAGGATTGTTGGTAATGACCTGCAGCTGGCCCCTGTCCACGTTCCTGGCTCCGACACCCAGAGGTTTAATGATGGTTGAAGTGATCACATTAGCAGGCCTGTTCACATCATCCTGGGACCGGTCTCCAAGAATGACAACTAGGTGCTGGGGCACTCCATCTTCTATCCTGCTCCCCGCAGACTTGATGAAGTAGTTCTTCACTACGTAGTCTAGGGCTTTGCCAGCATTCACAGGGGACCCCCCTCTAAGCCTCAGGCGGCGGATGGCTTGTAGGACAGCATTTTTGGACTTGTGCGTCTTCAGGTAGAACTCAGGGAAGACAGTATTGCTGAACTGCACCACGCCAATTCGCACTTTGTTTGGCCCAACTTCCAGCTGCTGAACAATTCTGCTGATGAAATCCCGAATGTGAGCAAGCCCATCAGGCCTAACACTGTCGGAGCTGTCAATAAGGAAGACTATGTCCTTTTCATCACCAGAAAAATCTGCAGGGAAGCAAGAAGAAAGGAAATTATTTGTGCGCCAAGCCTTTGCTTGAGCTTTGCTGGAGGATTTCTGTGCCATCTGCTCTCATATGATGCAAAACCGCACAACATATTTTAGTGAACTTTAAGCATGGTGCTACGGGGACCCTCTCCAAAAGGGCTTGTGTACAAGTGTGCATGTGTATGTTAACCGTCTGCCTAATATTCGAATCATGCATTACTTGGAGCCTTATCTGTTTCATTCATTAACGCTCTTCTCTGGATTTGTCAATGTTTCCAGGTTCATTTTGCCCCAGATTTATGTCTCTTTCCTAGAAACCTGTAGGCAATTGTACACATTGCAGTATTTGACTTGAAAATCAAGATAGGCAGCATATTCAGGTACTTGACTTGAAGATGGTAAGTTATAACGTATTAAGGTACTTGGGTAGAACTTCCACATATCTAAAAGTTTCCTTCTAAAACTGTACATGTGCTACACCTTTGCTTTTAACTAAGGAAAACGTTGGTTTATAGAGAAGGGGTGGAGAGTTATTTACACATCTGGGCAACATTTACTTGAATAGCAACCCAGAGGCAGCTGGTGTTGACAGAGCCTTACCTACAGGGGCTTCCACATCTCCCAGCAGCTGCTTGATTTGGTCACCGGTCAGGGTTTCAATAGGAGTCAGCAACTTCTGCTCAAGGCTGGGCAGTTCCTGGTAGCTGGAGACTTGGAATACATAATCAGGACTAAGGGAAACCTGTACCATTTCCTCAGGATCCACGTTCTTCGCTATCACCATAGGTGCCACCCCCACTTGTTTGACTTGGCGTGATGGGTATTCTAAGTCATCGTCAGACTTGCGGGAGGAGAGGATGATCAAAAACTGAGGGACGCCCTCCTCGATGCGGCTCCCAGAGGGTCGGGTGAAGATGGTCTTTGCAACAAACTCAAGGGCCTCCCCCACGTTCACCTGCTGGCCACCCTGCGCCTGCAGCCGTCTCACGGCGCTCTGCACCTCATCCTTGGTGGAGTGGTCATTGAGCAGGAACTCCACACGGGGATGCTCACTGAACTGGACCACTGAAATCCTGGTGGTGTCAAAGCCCACATCCAGGTTGTTCACTATCCTCTCAATGAGATCACGGACAAGGTAGAACTCCTGGGCAGCATAGCGGGAGCCGTCAACCATGAACACAACATCCCTCCTCACACCCGCTGTAGGAAAGAAGGCAGCAGTCAGAAGATGCATCAGGCATTGCTTATGGAGAGCAGCTAAGCTCATCATCTACATCACTGGCCCATGCCTTTGGCCATGGGGAGGATGCTCATTGTTTCATTGCCTGTGACGTCTCCTGGGAGCCCCAGCAGGCAGCTCTGGGTTCAATCCAGAGACAGGACCTGTCTGCTAGGCACATCCCCAGGCAGTGCAAGAACAGCAACTTCCACAGCAAAGGAAGCAAGAGGGAGCAGGGGGAACCTGCAACAGTAATTCCTTGTGGGATCGCCACCCACAGAGACATAGCCCGGTGATACTCCTTACTCAGGACAGGTTGCCAGGCAGCCTGGGGTTGTTTTACACTCAGTACTACCCCTCTTTCTTTGGCTTTGTCCTCTCGGAAAGCTTCTATGCTACATTCTCTTAGCTTCTGCCTTTCCAGGATGACTTTTTGCTTCCTAATAAAATGTTTTCTGCAGTGGTAATTCAGGTCAGAGCCTGAATTATCGCTGCATATCACACTGATAAATGGGGATGGAGGAAAGCAGTCTGGCTCTGAAGGGAAGGAACAGATAGAGTAGGATGGTGGAATTCAAAGGGACTGATCTGGGGTGGACACCCTTCATCAGCATACGCTGGCTGGATTTCATTCCAAGCAAGACCAGAAATGGAAGATCTGATCCTTTTCCTGATGCTCGCTTCCAGTTTCCCTTCCCCCAGTGAATGAGCATAGCAAATGTAAGACACATCAGCAGGTCTTACATTTAGTGGAAAGCTGACCTTGATTTACAGTGGTGTGAAGGTGTCCCTGTAGCATCTAAATGACGTAATTTCCATTCCAGGAGGAATAGCATGGACTTAAAATCCATCAACAAAATAAGATTAAGGTCATAGCATTCACTTTGTGGGTCTTCCATGTGGATACAACATGGACCACCTTGAGGGACTGGGCTTAAAGGTGGCTCAGCTTGATTACACAGCTCCTACCAACCCTGGGTACATCAACAGTGAGACCAAGATGGACTTGGAGTCTTAGCCGTGACCATCTTTGCTTTTCTCAGTTTGTGTTGCAACCATGATGTTACTAAACATCATATTTTGCCGCTGGCTCTTGGTGCAGACACAAACTTCTCACCTGGACTGGGTGATGTAAAAACCAGATCAGGGGCAAGTGACTCTATCTCTTTCTTGGTCAGCCGGATGACTCTGTTCGAGATGACCTGCTGCACTGTATCCAGCTGGCTGAAGTCAGGCACAGAGATAGCAAAATCTGGGAGGAAGGAAATTGTCTGCAGCTCTGTGAGGTCAGCATTTCCAATCCCAATGCCAAAGGGCACTGTGCCACTTGTCTTCAGGACCACTGAGGGCCTCCTTACATCATCCTGGGACCGGTCAGCAGTCAGCAGAATCAGGAACTGCGGGACGCCCTCTGCTATCCTGCTGCCGCTTGACACCGTGAATACGTTCTTGATGAGATAGTCAAGGGCTGCTCCAGTGTTCAGAGGAGATCCTCCCATAACCTTCAGCTCCTGGATGGCATTGATGAGATCTGCTTTGTTTTCATGGGTGTCAAGTAAGAACTCTGGTTGTATGACATTGCTGTACTGTGCGACGGCGACACGGACCTTGTCACGACCGATATCCAGGCTTTCTACAACTCTTTGGACAAAGGTCTTCAGTACAGGGAAACCTCTTCTGACACCATCCGAGCCATCGATTAGAAACACCACATCCTTCTTGTCATCTCTCTCAACTACTGTTTGAGACAAGTAAGGGAAGGGGGGAATAAGTGAGATTCTCTTTTGCAGTGTTTATTATTCTCCACATACATGAACTGAAGGAGTACAAAAGCTTGGGGAGGGGAAAGCGAGGTGTCAGGATGGTTGGTTCGGTTCCTTTGCCATCAGATGCAATCCCTGGTGTAGAGGCAGATGGGTGGAAGTCGGTGGAAACCGCAGTGCAACACATGCCATGCCTTACCCACCAAGTCATAGAATCATAGACCCGTAGGAAATAGGGTGCCAAGGGACTCCAGGTGCCATCTCCTACCTGAGGCTGGGAGAAGCCATGTGCTCCCAAGGGGGCTGGGAAGCTGGCACATTTCTTTGCGATATGCCACAGAAGTCTGGGGCATCAGGGATTTTTTGTTCCCAGGGAAAACTGAGCTTCTGAAGGAAATGGCATACTGCAGAGAGGGTGCTCACAGGGAGCTGATGAAGAGAGGGAGAGAAAAGCTATTCTGAGGCATCACTGAACTTAGAAATAAATAATGCTGCACATGCTCAGATAAAATAACAATTTGCTAGAAAGAATATCCAGCTGAAAATGCTGAAATGCTTTTCTAAAATGCTAGACTGATTTTTTTTTTCTCTTACTAACTTCAAACACAAAATATAATGCTAATTGTGACCAAACATTCCCTTTTTTTAAAAAAAAACAAAACTGTGAAACGTCAAAGATCAGAAAACTGTTCACACATTCTGCTATTGACTAACAGAATTGCAAAGTTTTGGCTCAGCCAAGCAGAAGACATCACTGCCACTCACAGTGCCGTTGGCTTGTTTATAGCAGGGTCAAGTGGAATGATCAGTAGCATGATCTGTCCCTCTGAAGAAAATCTTAAATATCTGCTTATGAATACTAGATATATAAAGAGTTAACAAGGGCAGTTGAAGTCTTAATGCAGACTTCAGATCAAGTTTATTCTTTAAGAGGAATGTTGGAAACTTGGTGTGTTAATGCATAGGACTGGAATAGGAGAGCAGTAGATGTTGTTTACCTTGACTTCAGCAAGGCATTCGACACTGTCTCCCATAACATCCTCATAGACAAGCTAAGGAAGTGTGGGTTGGATGAGAGGACAGTGAGGTGGATTGAGAACCGGCTCAACAACAGAGCTCAGAGAGTTGTCATCAATGGGGCAGAGTCTGGCTGGAGGCCAGTGACTAGTCATGTTCCCCAGGGGTCTGTACTGGATCCAGTCCTGTTCAACACATCCATCAGTGACCTGGATGAAGGGATGGAGTGTAGCCTCAGCAAGTTCGCCGATGGCACCAAGCTGGGAGGAGTGGCTGATACGCCAGAAGGCTGTGCTGCCATCCAGTGAGCCCTGGGCAGGCTGGAGAGCTGGGCCGAGGGGACCTCATGGGATTCACCAGGAGCAAGGGCAAGGTGCTGCCCCTGGGGAGGAACAGCCCCCGGCACCAGCACAGGCTGGGGCTGCCCTGCTGGGAAGCGGCTCTGCTGAGAAGGCCCTGGCAGTGCTGGTGGGCAGCCAGTGCCCCTGAGCCAGCGCTGGGCCCTCGGGGCCAAGAAGGGCAGCGGTGTCCTGGGCTGCATGAACAGGAGTGTGGGCAGCAGGGCGAGGGAGGCCATCCTGCCCCTCTGCTCTGCCCTGGGGATGACAACAGGACAAGGGGCAATGGGCATAAGTTGGAACACAGGAATTTCCATTTAAATATGAGGAAAAATTTCTTTCCTGTGCGGGTGCCAGAGCAGTGGCCCAGGCTGCCCAGAGAGGCTGTGGAGTCTCCTTCCCTGGAGACATTCACACCCCGCCTGGACGCGGTCCTGTGCCCCTGCTCTGGGGGTGCTGCTCACACAGGGGGGTTGGACGAGATGATCTCTCGAGGTCCCTTCCAACCCCTACCGTTCTGTGATTCTATGTGATTAATATGGCTTGTGTTGAGCAATACAGGGAGGAAGAAGGAGCAGACATTGCCTGGTGTGTGCCAGTTTCATACACTTCCTCTAAAGTTCAGAGGCAGGGGAAGAGAGTCCTATGAAAAGACTGCCTAGCAGATGAAGAAAAACATATAGGTAGGTACTCTTATAAGGTGACTCTCTTCTAGCAAAGAATACTAGGAAAAGTCGGTGGATGCAGTAATTTGTGAGCAATCAGCACAATTATTCACAATACTTGGTGGTCAAAGGGATTTGAAATGATCTTGACAATAAAGAAATGGTTTGAAAAGGGAGGATGCAATCCAAGAGCACTAGTTGCACTAGTCCGTGTTGAGGGAGAAGCGGCACAAATACGGGAAGGTCAATGTGTCTGCATGGAAAGTATAGGGCAAGAGATGACCAGGGGACACCATTGTTACTCCGGTCATTTGGAGCAGGCTGACGTTGGAGAGACAGGGTGAAAAGGCAGAAAACCTACAAGACCTACAAGGAAAGATTTAATGAGTCGGGTACACAGCTGGTGACAGGAGGACTGAGACAAGCTTAAAGTAACTAGCACGCTTACAGTAAATGAAAGGCTGTCATACAAAACATGGGAAAGAGCTGACATCTGTATCCTTCTTGAGTTGAAGGAGATATAAAAGGCTTAAACTATGACTAGGAATGCAGAGGTTTAACACTAAGGAAAAGTATCTACTGATACAGATAATGGCAATTGAACAGATTGATTATGGAGGCCGGGAAATCTCCTCCACTGGATGGTTTTCAGAACAGATTAGACCAATGTCAGCTGGTTCTGGACAAGAAGATCCTGTTGGGGACAAGGGTATGTAGCAGATGGCACCCTGAGATCTCTTCCAGCCCTATTTCTTTTTTATGTTCCTATGATTCTAAGTCCATCTGCCCAGGACTTTTACCGAGAGATGACATGGATGTTATTACACTTTTCCTTGTCCCCACCTGCTGTTGGGAGACAGGTTAATTCTCAAATTAGGGCTGCCTCGGGAGACCACACAGCTGGACATGCATAATTTCCAGTACTGCAGTGTGAATTTATAATTGTGGTCGTGTGATTCTTTTTGTGATTTTTTTTTTATTCTTCAATTAATCCATACTCATCTACTGAGCTTGTAATGGTAACCAAGCCAAGAGCATCTAATTTATTGGTGCGTAGGTACAAAATGTAGAAACTGCCGTCATATCCTGTAAGAAATAATGGAGCAAGAGAGAATCCAGCATGCTGCAGTGCTCCTTACTCCCTACCACTCCTCCAGAAAAGGGAGGATGGAAAGAGAACTCGAGACAAGCCTTTATTTGCTTCTTCTAGCCCTTGCCCAGCATTGCACATCAATTTATGCAAGATCTCTTGGGCAACGGCTCTCTGTTATTTTAGGTTTGTACCATGTTTTACACACTGGTAACAGCATCTACTGCAGCTCTTGCAGCTGAACAAAAAGCTTTTTCCTTAGTCATCTTTAAAATTCAGTTTGGACCTTAAAGCTTTGCTGGATCAGGGTCTGACCAGAGGAAAATCCAAGTACAATAGCAGTTTCTACATAATCGTTTTAAACATCACCAGACCCAATTGCCCCAGTTACCAAATTGAGGGGGGCACGTAAGTGGTGTCTTTCAGCCTCTTGGAAACCCCAGGGGGCCCTGTACCTGTTGGCTGAAGCTGGACAGTTTTCAACAGGTTGACTATGTTTGGCTGAAGCTCTGAAATCTGAGGAAGGGAGTCGACGTTCAGAATGAATTGTGGGGCGTAAACGATCCTTTCCAGCTCTACAGGGTCAGCATTTTTGGCTTTTATAGCAAAGGTCACAACTCCAGTTGCCTTCAGAGCATTTGATGGTTCCTCCACATCATCGGTTGATCTCCCAGCAGCAAGGAGGACCAAAAACTGAGGAACCCCTTCTTCAATTCTGCTTCCAGCTTCCTTCACAAACAGCCTCCTTATAACTTCATCTAGTGCAGCTCCAATGTTCAGTTGCTTCCCGGTTTTTATCTTCATCCTTTTCACTTTGAGAAGCATATCTTGCTTAGATGGGAGTTCAGCAAAGTCAAATTCAACTTGGATGGTGTCACTGAATTGAGCTACAGCTACTCGTGTGGCGTCAGGACCCACGTTCAGGTCAGAAATTATTTTGTGTACAAAGTCCCGGACGACAGGAAAGCTACCCAAGAGGTTGGCTGAGCCATCAATCAGGAATAAAATATCTTTCTTGCTTTCTAGAATAAATTCACAAATGAAAAGAGGGGGAAAAAAAAACATATGAAGGCATTTTTCTTCTTAAACGTCATCCTAGAAACTTTTCTGCAAATTAGCTGGGTTTCAATATGCAAAGCAAGTGATTTTCATTTACCAAAGTATTCAAAAGCTACAGGACTAAACAATACCTTTGACTTATTTATCTGAGGAGGATGGAGAAGCAAGGACACCTCTATCCTAAGACTCAATAAATTCAGGCACCAGATAGTCATACCATATATTGTATTGCATCATATCAGTCATATCATAAATTGGCTGTTTCAGATTAGGCCAGAGATGTTTACGGTCTAACAGTATGCTGATAATACAGGCATGAAGTACAACAGCAGTGGAGGGTTGGGTTTATTTTCTATTTAAAGGCTCAGTAGATAACTAACAGACATTAGTTCCTACATACATACACAGACAAAGCATTTTCTGTATTCTCTTAAAGTATTTCTCCCAGCTGCATCACAAGAGGCATCTAAATCCATAAGCGAGTTATGACTTTGGGAGGAGAAAAAGCCTTTTATCAAGTTTCATTTGATGCTTTTTTAACCTCATTGAATATCCAAGGCAAAACCAAGCATCTCATATCTGTGTGTCTTAACATCTTTCATATTAATCTTAATGGTCCCCGTTCCATACTGAACAATCCTGGTTGTTCTTAAGTCTTCATACGCAGGTAGCCACAATAAGGGATCTAGTCAGCAAATACCTGTTTAAAAAGGGTTAAACTTGCCAACAGCTTTTGCGTTTAATGTTGGAGGATAACTCTGGAGTCAAATTCAGCCTCTGTTATCAGCCTCAGCCTGATAACAGCACTTGGACAAAGTGGCTCTTGGGAAGGATTCGGCCACCTGTACCTGGCTAGACCTCTGCTCCTCTATGCTCTTTGGATCTTTGACTTTAACCTTTCTGCACCACTCCTTGTGGCCAAAAGTGCATGATCCCATTGCCTGAGCTAGCACAGACAATGTATTTACAGGTTGTGACATTATTATGGCAACAGAAAGGGAACACCTGAGTAAGTGACTGCTGGGCATAGACTCACTGGGATCCTCCTTCAGTCCTGACCTCCCAAAACACTTAAAATTGTGCCCTTTAAAGTGTGCTAGCAATGACTTGTAACAAAATTAAGAGCTGCCAGTGTCAGGCCACGTATTGGTGGTTAAGCACAGCCCTAACCATTTTGATGACTCAGGGCCTTGGACGGATGTGAAGGTGTACATTGGGAACAAACAGTCAAGAGAAACAAGATTAACTTAATGCAGTCAACATGAAGGAAGGTAGTTATTACCTGTTGGGGCGAGTGGAACCTCTTCCACACCTCCACTAACATATGTTGTTATAGGCTTATTTAACTCCTGGGGTAAAGCTGCCAGAGCACTGAAATCATCCATAAAATATACCATTCTTGGATTAAAGGCAATCTGTTCAAGTTCTGCCTTATCAGCACTCCTAACTCCGACAGCAAAAGTCAGCACTCCAGCCCGAGCTAATTCATTGGAAACTTGCAAGAAGGGATCGGCAGACCTCCCTGCTGTCACCAGGACTAGGACCTGCGGCACTTGTTCATTTATTCTGCTCCCACCAGCTTCCGTGAAGTGATTTGAAAGCACAAAGTTCAGTGCAGAGCCAGTGTTCAGCACTGACCCCCCCTTGGGCCTCAGCTGCCCCATACGTTGAATTATGTCTGACTTGGTTTGGTATGAGTATAGAAAGAACTCTGTTTTAGGAGTGTCGCTAAATTGCACTAAGCCAACTCGCATTTTGTCACTGCCGACATCAAGGTAGTTAACTAGGGTGGCAACAAAGTCACGCACAAAGGGGAAGTTGGCATTTCCGACGTTGAGTGATCCATCCAAAAGAAAGATGATATCCCTTTTGGTTACTTGAACTGCAGTAGAGCACAGAAAATAACATGAGACATCACAGAAAACAAAAATAGAATTTTTTTTCATGTGTGCATACAGCATATGCTGTACACGCATGTAAACCTTGTTAGGAGGAAGGGAGGAGAAAAAGAAGAGAAAGGGTGTGATCAGCACAGAATTAACAAGGACCTTGCTGGAAATGATTAAACTGGGCAGGGGAGGTTTCTGACTTGTATTGAAAAGTCTTTCAAATGTCAGATTTATCAACGGGCTCAGCCTCTGTCATCACAGACATTTTCAACAGCTGCTAATGCCAGAGTTGCACACTCTGGCCAGATCCTGAGCCGGCAAAAGGCATCTTCACTGATTTTGGTGGAGCAACACTGAATTACACCTACAGACACCTTCATTATCTGCAAGTCACCCTGCATTTACTCAGGGCTTTCTGACAAAGCTTTAGAGAACACTTCTGCTTTCTGGCACCTAAAGTGTGCTTTGACACCCAGCACACTCATCCCTTATCAAGCAATCCCCCGTTCCACGGGGATGCTCCCATGCATCCCTAGATGTAGAGAGAGCTATGTCCTGCCCTGCAGTGACTTCCATGGTCATGCTGTGCAGGCGGCAGTGGCTGGCCCGTGGCGTAGAGTTAGGCTCCACTTGCATGGGAAAACACTTCTGCCAAGGAACCAATTTGGTTGGTATTTTGAGTGGGTATTAAAAATAGCTTTTACTAATAGGCTTAGAAAGTCTGGTCCAGACGAGGCTGCAACGTCTGCCTGAGACACCTGCCTTTTTGACATCTGCATTTGATGCAGAAAGCTACATTTTGATGTCTGCAGATAAGGCAACCATTTTGTAGGCTGTTGAAGGGGGAGATATTCCCACTTTTGGCAGTAACCAGCCAGTTCTTGGCTCCGTTTTTAAGGTTAAATCCTTCCTGGGCTTTCTCCCTGCATCTAAGCCCCAAGGCACAGATCTGCAATGTCACCCTAAAGACACCACAGGATCATCCCCCTGTGCTTTTTTGCTCTAAACATGTCATGTCCAGATGACAGAACAAAATGCCAAAAATTTAATAAGGACTCAGAGAACTGATGAGTGGGTTCGCCCAATGCATCCCCCCGGATGCCTTCCTCCAAATAAGTTATTTGAGAATATATTTATGCCTATTGCGAATTCTGTTCACGATCTTTCTGTTTAAAGCATTTACCTACGGGTATATGGCTATATTCATCTATCTCTCTAGCTTGCCTTGTCCCTGTAAGCTTGCTGTCCTATATATAAAATATATAAATACTGAGATATTAAAACCAAAAGGGAGAAATGGACTCTTTGGAGTACAGGCATTGCTCTCAGATTTTACAGATTGCCTTGGCTTTCTGTATTTTAATTTTTCCTACAAAAGTGCCATTCAAGGCCCAGGGTGAGACAAACGTAACAGCAGCCCAGTGTCAAAATCAGTTATGTTACTAAGAATAATCATTTTATGGAGTAGGATATGATTTCTTGCTTATTGTGTATGTGAATAGCTGTGAGTACAGTAGAACAAAAGGACTGGAAGAAAGAGAAGCTGCATGAATGAGCTTTAAAGAACAAAGAAGTAGAGGAACATTTTTAATTTACATTGAAAAATAAAAATGTCAGGTTTGGTGTATAGCCATGCAAAACTGTATTAGCAGGAAACACATTCTGAAAAAAAAGCTTATTAAATGATAAGTCCCGTGATATTCATCTTAATTAAGGACAAGTATTGGCAAACTGATTTAAAAATATCTGTTCTTCATGTAAATCAGTCATAGGCTTTAATTCTTTAAGGACTCTTTCCAAAACCTCAGGTTTTTTTTCACTGCCATTTATAATTTTAAATGACTTGGAGAAACTAAAAAAATATGGACATGGTTTGACACCCACTTAAGCCAATGGGAACCTCACTATTGACCTTACGGGGAGCTGGGAGACGTCCTGTTTTTCTAATGTTTATATGCCATGAGACAGAAATGCAAGGTTCAGATATGATCTTGCGCAACATTAAACCAACCTTGAGCATCTCTATTGGGAAGAAATTCTGAGAAATTTGGTATAAAATCTCTATGTGGCTAGAACACCTCGAAATGCAGGGGAAACTGCCTCAAAAGACATGACTAGCAAATGGATTGCTTCCAAAGTCTACTGATGTCAATGGCAAGACCAAGAAAAAGAATCCACTGGCTTCACAGGGCTTTGGATCATCTTCTAAACAGATTACATAAAAATCAACACGCCTCTTAGGGCTTGAGCTGAGTAAATGGCAAGAAAACTGCAAATATGTTCTTAAAGGCTGAGTTTCAGTCCAACACTCAGGCTAGCTTTCTCTGAACATCTCCATGAACAAACTTGCTTGTTTTCTTTACACTCAGAAGAAACTTCTAAGCTTTCTTGAGCAAATATCCACTATGGATGATTTTCAAATTGGGAAAAAGATTATAACATTCACAGTGTGCCCTGTTCATAGGTTACACAAACCCTAAGTGAGAGAAAAAGCCTCCACTGAACAATTTCAGTACCTGACTAGTAAAGCACGTCTTCCACATCCAGGTCATTAAATGTTGGTGACAAATACGGAATGAGACAAAAACCTCCAGGAAGTAATGACAAAACTGTAACAACAACGACGCTACCAAATTCACTGATCTGTGCATGCACATTTTGCAAATCAAAGAGACAACATTTAGCTATGCTGAAACATGTGTTGGATGCTTTTTTCCCCCTTATCTTTCCATGTCATAGAATAAGAATTGACAAACATAAACACCACACCTCCTTAATTAGGAAAAGGTAATTAATTACCTGATGGTGGTTCTTGGATAATCAGTCCTCCAGAGAGCGTACGGATAGGTGACAGCACTTCAGGAAGAATGGCTTGCATGAACTGAACACGGAAGTCATTTGGGTTGAACACAAAATCTCTCTCATGGGCAATTTCTTGAAGTTCTGTCAGGTCAGCATTTCTCGACCCAATGGCAAGGATCACTATCCGGTTCCTTTTCATCTCTGCTGCAGCTTGGTCAACGGCATCCCTGGACTTACCACCAGTGATGAGAACCAGCATGGGGAGCACCCCTTCCTCGATCCTGCACCCAGCATCTCTGGTGAAGAAGTTGTTCCTCACAAAGTCCAGTGCCGAGCCAGTGTTGAGTGCCGTACCACCCATGAGCTTCATTCTCTTCACGTTAGCCATCACATCCTTTCTGCTCTGGTGGGTGTTAAAATAAAACTCTGGCTTCACAGTGTCTGCATACTGCGCCACCGCGACTTGGATCAGGTCGGGTCCAACCTCCAGCCTTTGGACAATTTTGGCAACAAAATCACGAATTGAGTTAAAGGGGCCAGTCCCCAAAGCAGTTGAGCCATCTATCAGGAAGACTATATCCTTCTTGTTCACTTCAATAACTGCAAGTAACACATGAACATAATGTTAGCGGAAGCCTTCACCACACTCTGCACATCAATTCTACAGCAACGTTTAGGACTTCCTGTTCGCTTGAAGTGCTTTTACCCTCAACACCTTTAAAAGCATCTTGCTTTCAAAGCAGAGTTTATTTTTTATGTTCTATCAGAGGGCTAATAAGAAATCTGATTGAATGGTTCTCCTTTCCAAAACACAGAAGAGTTGAAGAGTTGCAAGAATTAGATAGTTTATAAAACTTAATATTAAAATGCATATATGTGTCAAAACAAGAAAGGCAGGCAAACAGCCAGAAGAAATCTTGGCACTCAGCTGTCACATGAGATAAAATAAGCAGGTGACACTTCCTCTGTCTGCAGTGGAGCCATCTGAATAATGCAAGAGCATGGTTTGATCTCAGAAGGATTAGGTTCTCAAGAGCAATGACACAAGGAGAGAACAGTCTCCACTTACTCAACATACCTGGACTTTGGGTCTTCACATCCTACCTCTTATTCCTTATCTAACAAAAACAAGGTATGATTTTTCTTGGCACAGCCAGCCCAGTCATGGAAGAGCTGAATTACATTCTGATTGCCACATCTTTACCAAAACTGCTCCCCTAGGTTGTAATCTCTGAAACTTTCTTATTGACGATGGCATAGGACACAGAAAGAGCACAATTAGCTTTCCAGTTAGCTGGCTGAATTTGAAGGAAGGTAGTTAGGGAGGAAAAAAAACCTGTTGTGCGGCATTGGAACCAAAGCACCATCATATTAATACAGCAAATGTACATTAAAAAAACAATAAAAACAAGACCAATACCAATACCATTATGATAAAAGCATTATACATGATCATTATGGGAGACAATACCATCTTTCAGTCAACCCCACTCACAACATCACCTCCCTGATTTCATGCCATTGAAGTGAAAAAAGAAACCTTGTGTTGCTGCCAAGTTATGCTGGAGCATTATGGATCATTGTGTTACATTAGTCTTGGGGTGTCCTTAAATGGCCTACCCACCTAAGAGCTCCTGAGATGGGGTCAATAGCCAAGGTGGCAGGTCCGTCACCTGGGCTCACTGCTACACCCAGCACACAGCCTGGGGGAAGAGGAGACCCAGCATCGTCGGGATCTCATGCCTCTCAGGGCAAGTGGTAGCAAACACTCTCTCGTCCTGCCTGGATGGAAAAGGGCAGCCCTTCAGCCCATCAGGGCTCCTCTGCGTGGAGGCTATTTACTTTGGATTGGAGCAAAGAACAAAGCTTTGGCTGCAGTCCTCCTTGGCCGGACACCAGCTGGCCACGGAAAGCAGTGCTCCCACAGGCCAGTCTCCATCAGGTTTCTCATTCCGGGTGAGTGCCATGAGGCTGGGCTACCACAAGGAGTGATTTAGAGCTGGAGATGACATCTGCAACTTGGCGGCCCCCTCTGCCCTCGGATCCCAAGAGACCCACCTCCACCAGCAAGTGCAAGCCTTTGCAAAAACCTCTCAGAGTCTTGCTGGAAATTGTTTGATTAAGGACCAGTTGACAAAACTGGAAGCTTAAAATAGCCCACCATGGTGCTGTCAGACACAAAATTATGAGAACCTGTATGAAACAAGTGTGGTGGTACCCTCCCCGAGCCACGGCCTCACGTGAGCTGCTGGTGGCTTGTGGCTGACTGCCTAGTCTGTCAAAACAGAGCTACTCAAAGCAGCAAGGGTGTGTTTAAATGATCCCTTTCCCAGAGCCATGATTTCCAGCATTCATCCCCCCAGCCAGGTTTTTTCCCTCATCAGTTATTCCAACGAGGAGAGGCCTGAAAACAGGAAACTTTCCAAATGGATAACAAGGGCTGAAATCTCTGCTCTGCATCACCCTGGAGAGATGTCCAAAGGGCTTCCTTAGCTTGTCGGCAGCTAGATACCCAAAAATGGAGACCCTGGAAGCTTTTGACTTTATATAGAAGTTTGTGGGAAACATCAAAGGGGCTTTGCAAAAATGAGGGAGTCTGGGAAGGAATAGCTCCCTCTGCTACTCATTCCTCTTGCAGCTCTCAAATCCTGCAGTATGTTTCCTTAGAGAAGAGGAATGCAAGAACCGAAACCAAAACCCACAGGAAGAAACACCCCACAGTGCTAATTTCAATGGACGCAATTAAAACAAAAGCATTTAAGCAAGGCTGTACACATCTCGTAGGGTCTGATCCAGAGCCCAGTAAAACTGACGGCAAGCCTCCCAGGAATTTCAAATGATTTGGGATCAAAGCATTATATCTTTGCCTTTAAAAGCTGGGAATGTTGGAGGGTGTCAGCATTGAACCCAGCCCTGCATAGTTCCCTCCTCATTGCCTTCTCAGCTATCTCTGGTGAAGCACCTCATCTAAAATCATCCAGTCTCCCTCGGTAGCTAAAGGAGAGGGGAGAAGAGAAAGGCACTTTGAGATACCCATTCATCCCAGGAGGACTAGCGTACAGCTGGAGAGCTAAAGTGAAGCAAGGTGGCCAGTATTTCACAGGAACGCTTGGCACTTCAATGGGTTTGGCATCCCTTTCGGGTTGCGGTGTGTCTCCCAAGCCAGTGCTTTATGCTGCAGACTTCCAAGGCACTGATATGAATCAAGCAGACCAGTCAAAATTAATTTCCGTGGACGCTAGGGAAAGGAAATTCCCTAAAGCTCCTCTGAAAATACCCACTTCTCCATTTAGCATGTCCCTCTATATGTAACTGCACAGGCTGATGCTCCTATAGCACCTTCTACAAATAAGGTGGCATTTTAAGTGAAAATATGTAAGTGTAGATGAAACCAAATGTACCGACTTTTTTAATCTTGCCATTCAAACTATAAAAAATCAGAGGAGAATAAAGAGAGGTTTACCACTGACTTGCATGGGTCCTGGCAAGCACGTTTTAGCTAGACATGCAGACTTCAGCTTATTTAGCTAAATATGGTTCTTGTGGGGTGGCTACAAGCAAAAGTTCTTTATGTTCTTTCCTGAAATAATCAAGGCAAGGTCATAAAATGATCTTTTAGGCCAATTCCTCCCTTTGATTTGAGCCACAGGATAGCAATCATGTTTAGACATAGATCAGCGAAGACATCTGGAATGCAGTTTTGTATGTCAACATACATCATGAGTTGAACAGTATGTACAGAACTCCAAACTGGCACTTGGATCCCAAAAGTGTTGTTTGCATTAAGCGTCCTGGTAATTAAGTCCAGCAGCTCCAGCCTGGCCCTTTCCAGGGGCCTCTGAAATATGACACGTGTCTTTTATATAGCCTCTCTATCAGTAAATTTAACTTAGTCATAAAACCATATGGTAAGAAATTCTTAATCACCTACTTCCTCCATAAATCCAGATATTCATTATTCTACTGCACCCAAGCTAATGCTAGTCCAGAAATAATGTCAATGGGGACTTAGGAGTGACAAAGTGACCTAAGTGGAATATTGACACCTACATTTTCATTTCCCATGACCTCATGGAGAGCTGTACACTTTCTCAGCTTATGGGTTGAAGGGAAATATATGTTAGCAAGGCAGGGATTTCACTTCAGAAGAACTAAGGGCTGTTATGCTTTTAAGTTCAACAAGACAGGAATTTCACCCTTTTCTCAAGGACAGTGCACAGTTTCAATGAGGTACGGAATTTTACTGTTTTAGCAAGCTGATAACTTCAACTCTGTGAAATAGGGATCCACTTAACATCCCTGATAGCTTCCCCAGTCAAATTTCATTCTCGTGACACATTCAACTGACATATAATGTAAGCTTACGTGACAAATGTTTTCAGAACTGACAGTGCTGCAGTATTTACCCCTGGGGTGCTTAGATACCCCAATAAGGATTATAAGAGCTTTTTAATACTCTGCTTGTGTCCTTTAAAACCCCATGCCATGCCAGTTATTGACACAAAACCTCTCAGTTTTCAAAAAATTACCCACTGGGCAAATGAGTTTCTGCACATTAGCCGCAGGACTATTTGTCTTTCCGGTTGTTTCTCCATAACCAGATCAGAGAGATGCATTGTAAAAATAAAAAATTCAAATTAAAAAAGAAATACGCTTTTAAAGCTTGCAAAAGCTCATTCATTCATTGATTCATCAAAATGCAACAGTCTAGAAAGGCATACATACCTTCAGTCACAATGGTTGGGGTCTCTAACAAAATGAGTCTTTGGGCCACTCCAACAATGTTGGGCAGTAATAATTCTTGAAGAGCATCAAGGTTACGGATATCCAGGGCAGTAAATGCGAAGCTTCCATCAGTAGCAATCTGCTGCAGCTCTGCACTGTCAGCATTCAGGACCCCAATGCTAAACGAAAATATACTAGCTTGCTTCACCGCTAACAAGCCCTCTCGGATATCATCACTAGACTCTCCACCACTTATCAGCACTAAAATCTGAGGCACCGCTTCCTCTATCCTGCTGCCTCCCGCCTGGGTGAAGAGTTTCTCCACCACAAACTCCAGTGCCGCACCGGTGTTCGCTTCCTCGCCACCGCGGAAACTAAGTGCCTTCACGGCATCCAGAACATCCGCTTTTGTGGAGTAGCTGTTCAAAGCGAACTCGGTTCTGGGTTGATCACTATACTGCACCACCCCAATGTGTATTTGCTGAGCTCCAACTCTGAGGCTTTCAATCAAATTTACAAGGAAATCACGTATGGCTTGAAAATTGACACTTCCGATGTTGTTTGATCCGTCAATAAGGAAAATAAGGTCAGCGGACTCTTGAGCTTTAAAAAAAGAAATGCAAAAGGTGAAAGCATTAAAATGAGTGATTACATGCGGTTGTACAGTGTTCTGACATGTTTCTTGGAAAACCAGTAAGAAACACGAAAATGAGAAAACAAAACACATGTTCACTGAGGAGGTGATGTTCGCCTCTTAGTTCTGCATTCTGATGGAATATGAGCTCCCAGCCCCATCCCAGTAGCATCCAGTACCCATCAAGAGATGGCTTGAGCGGACACGGCCTGAGCCAGTGGCTGCAGTTACGCGGGGGTCAGCATTATTGGCACGCGAGGAGAAAACTTGGCAAAATATAATTTTTGGAAATCTAGATCCATTTCATCAGTGATCAGTACTGTCCAAATATTTAGACAGAGCCAAAAGAAAAATGTGGGTTTGGGTGGGAATTCACCCTGGAGATGGCAGGTGAGGACAGTAATATTTATAGGAGGTTTTCCCATTGCAGTCTCTTATTTTTTGTTTGGTGGGGATGGGGGGAAGAAAAAAAGCCGCTGTTTACTGGATGCATGGAAAGTTTCAGCCTCTCTGTTGCAATTCTGCTATTTTGCTGGTTAAAAACAGCAGCTGAATATATTGGCTTCTCCCACCAGGAAGTATTCTTATTTGAAAAGCATTTGTTAGAAACAATTGAAAAGGTTTTCGTTATTATTCTTGCACTGTAACGCTTTTACCAGCTGCCAACATACACACGATGGTATTTGTCCAGCAAGCTGACCTGCACAATTGTCAACCCGTGCCACACAAAAATTGTCTTGCTTTAATTATTTTGCACAAAGATCATCGATAGAGGGGTCTGGTCTGTATTTTTCATATGGACTCTGGATATTCAATCAAGGAATGCAGAATCAGGTTAAAACAGGGTGATGAAATCAGTCATGACAGAATTATCCAACTCTAGTTTTTGTGACCATACCCAGATGATTGCAAGCATCTGCTGAGAACATACACACATGAAACAAAACTTATATATGGGGTGAACATGGCTGTTGAGGGGGAAGCATTTTTGCTGTGAGACTTACCAAAGCAGACCCAAAATGCCCTGGTGTCTGCCCTTACTCCTTTTGCTCAACTCATTTTACCATCTATGACATCAAGAACTGTATGCATGCAGTAAGGGCGGGGGGGACGACCCCAGAGCATGCTCAGCTGTTTTCATGCTATCACTCTCCAATCTTGTTAAGAAATCAAATTTCAGATTATTTGCAAATGAATGACAAGTGACATTTGGAAATTCCGCCCAGCTCTCAACTTTTGAAAGCGAAGGTGAAACCAGTAGCAAAACTGGCATGCAGTTCAGCAAGGCCAGGAATAAACCTGTGGTCTTTACTATTAACCTATGGCGATAATCATATTTTTTTTTCTTTTTGGCCAGTTTAGTTGTTTTTCTCATAAACATTTTCACATATCACAAGGCTACCAAGAGATTCAAATAATGCCGCAATTCCAGCATCAAAGGAGAAGGTTTCCAGGGCATCATCACTTCCCTGGGCCAATTCTATAGCCAGGGTTGGCTTGGAGGACATCAACACGGTTCAGAATTGCAAAAGACTCCAGGATTTATTTTTCCATCATTGAGTCAAAATTTAGGGTTGCTTAGGGTTGTCTTTTCTGTGCCATTTTCAGTTAGGATGTACATGTTCTACTTCATCATATAAATGAAAGGGAAATCTCAAAGCAGTTGTACCCGGCGCTGCTTTAGATACCCTGGATGTCTTTTTGAGGAATGAGATTTCAGACCAATGGGTGTCATCACGGCAGCACAGGTTGCTCCCGCAGGAGAGAAAATAGATATTAAACAGATGCGTTGGATAATTTGTCATCACTGTAAAAAAACCTTGTACTTCAGTGCACATTTATGGAACAAGCTGGTGCTGAGAACAAATAAAAGCATGCTTGTTACACAACTAAGCAAGGAGGGTCAGATGAGACAGACAGCTAAGATTTAACAAATACATCAGGGCAAACTTGGGGCTGACTTTCATACTTACGCCAGTCAGCTCTGGGGATTGCCACAGACCAACAGCTTTGGTACTCTATACTGGAAGTACTACGGGACTGGGAGCTTTTTTACATTTCTGTTTCACATTAGGGCTCATTTCTAGCATAACATCCATGGCATTTTGGAACATTTTAATGCTATATGGAGTTATCAGCTGAATAAATGACTTCTTAAACTCTTACGCAAACAGTTATTTGTACCATGCTTTGCACACTACTGTCATCCAATGTTAAGGACCTGTAACATCTTTTCCCATGTTTAATGATACTCCGTAGGTCGCCCACGCAAGTCACACAGGGGCAAACCTACAACAGTAGGATTAGCTTAAATTTGTGTTACAGCAGGGGAAGGAAATGCTTGCAAAAAATATCTTTGAGTAGAAATGAACTTGGAAATGCATGATATCCATGAAGTAGGAATTTGCCTTTATGGCTTTTAAAGAAATGTCTGTGACTCCAGATGTTTATGTACTATGGAGTTACCTGCTGGCGTGCCCCAGAGGAGGACAGCCAGCCACCAAACACCAATTTGCCTATTGATTTCAACAGGGTAGCACTGGGGTCCTTCATGGCGAAGATGCCAAACAGCCGCTTCAGCTGTTGTAAATACCAAATGCAGGTTGGGTATAACATTAATTTTCCACATATATTGACATGATTTTCTTAGAATTGGTGAACCTTATGTCATCTTTCTGGGGCAGCTGCTTTTCTTCCCTGTGGCTTTCACGTGATCCGGATATTTGCCCTGTCAAGCACTTTGCACAATAAAAACACACGTGAGCACAGCCTTTTGGTGTTGCTCGGTGTCATGCAGTGATGGAGAGCACCCAGTGGGGCTGGCGTGAGGGTTAATCAGGCAAGACAACACAGGGGGATTAATGTTACACTGCCTCATTACACTGCTGTTGCCTTACATCACCCCACAAGCTATTGACCTTCAGATGGAGTCTCAGGAATAAAAAGAAAGGTTTGATCTCTGGGACTTCTGTTTTGAAACACAACAAAGCTGCTCAGAAGGTCCTTTCCAAGCTGAAATTTCATAAACAGAGAAGGGACGGAAGAAGACTGTCTTTTTTTTTTTATTTTTTTCCAGGCAAATTGGGCCCCCAGCTTGTGGTCAGCGCAGATCTGTTGAAGCCAACACGGTTTGCAGAGAGGTTTCGGTTATGGGAAGGGTCCAGCACTCCAGCAGGTGGAAGCTATCAGCTTGTAAAAAAGGCATTTGAGTGGCATCGCAAAAGGGACTCTCCAATCACACACCTTCTCCAAGCGGATGAGGAGGGAGGCTAAGGGCCAGCTCAGGGTTGGGCTTTCAGCGGCAAAGTTCTCCACTGAACTGCTTTTGCTGTCTTCAGCCAAGAATGTGACTTTCTGGAGTAGCACATTGCCTATCTCCTCCGCTAACTGCAAGGGGACGTCCCACATGGTGCCCCCACAGCCAGCCGTGACTTTCTCAGGCTCCAGAGGGTTTTTGGTCAGGACCCCAAAGGGTCACCATCATGGCTGGTATGTTCATCCCCTATATCCTTGCCTTGGGAGTGGGTAGGATGGGGCAATTTTATAACTCTGCAGAGCTCTCTATGTTTGCATTTCCATGCCATGGGCGCAAAAGGATGGCCACAACGGGCCGCTGCCCATCCAAGGGCTCCTGCGCTACCTCCTGGCAGCTCTGGCAGCGATGCCAGCTGGATCTGCAAACAACAGCATGCTCAATAGCTACAAACATGGGGCCACATGCTTCAAACCTTTGTTTTTAAACCTCTGAACATCCATCTCAGTCTTGCCCCTACAAAGGCTTTAGACAGCACAACGCCAGCAGATACCATGCTGATGGGAGCCATCAGCAGTCAGCCATTACCTGTGATGTCTTTAACCAGTCCTTTGGCCCCAGCCTTTTCTGGACTCATGGATGAATGGACATTCACCACTAAGTCTCCAACTATGCCATGGAGAGCGGTAAAATTCTCTACGTTGAAAAGGTGCATATCGAAGGGTTCGCTTGCTATTTCCTTTAACTCCCCTTCCACTGCATCCTGCACGCCGACCGCAAACATGTTTACATGGGCCGATTTAAGGACAGATGATGGCAGAGCCACATCATCCTGGGATCGTCCATCCGTTAACACTATAATAACCTGGGGGACGCCTTCACTGGCTCTGCTTCCAGCAGCTTTAGTGAGGTGGTTCTCGATTAGGTACTCTAATCCTTTTCCAGTCTTGGTGCCTCCCCCCATGTAAGGCATGTTGGCAATATGGGACAGGACGTCTTGGGTAGAGGGGTAGGTATTTAACTGGAACTCTGTGTGGGGGTTTCCGCTGAACTGGACCAGGGCAAAGCGAAAATCATTTCCTCCCACATCTAAAGCTTTTACAACATCATACAGAAACTCTCGAACGAGTTGGAAATGTTCCTTCCCAATGCTCCAAGAGGAATCCACTAGAAATATTATATCAGCCACGGCAACGGTTTTGACAGCTTTAAAAAAACAGATGGGGGTTTAGGATTTTCTATCGGTCAGCGCAAGCATGCCTCCTCCTCGCCCAAACGACCAACAACCTCTTTCCATAGTGAAAGTGAAGCTTAATTTCCCCTTATCGCCCATAGCAAAACGAGAAGTGCTGGAGAAAAACCAGGCAGCCATCAGCACCCTGACACCGCAGGCGCTGGGGGACAGGAAGGGACAGCATGCGACCTACCCTTCCCAGGAAAGGGGAGGAGAGATGCTTCTTCCCTCCCAGACCCTCGCCGCACAGGTTTGGACACCAGCCCTGAGCCAGACAAAGACGCCTGCAGCTTCACGTGCGAATTTGGGCTTGCTCAGCTTCTCGTCGCCCATTGTCTCCTGCTCATTTTTTACTGACTCGGGGCTTTGTTGGCTCTGCAGCAGTGCTCGAGGAAGGAAGGACTGCTTGGTTTAAGCAGCCTGGGTGCTGGCATGAGTTTTCCATACTTTTCCTGCTGCTAACACCTCCCCCCTCTTCTTATGACACCAGCTCTGGTCCAAAAGGCACCAGCACCTCCTCTTAAAAAAAGACAAACAGCCTTTCTGCAGGTCAGTGGCAGTGCTCTTCTCACTGCAAAAAGTCCTCCTACACATGCAAGGAGGGCAAAACAGCTCTGCCCAGGAGAAAACCCACTTCGGGCCACCCTGGGTGCACATCCCGCACCCCCATCCCCAGCAGAGCATCCTCAAAGGCACGCCACCGGCCAACGACATGCTCGGGAAGGCATCGCGCGCATTCGATAAGGTCTGGCTCCGAAAGAACCCTCAGCCAAGTGGATGCTGAGGAGCAGAAGGTAAACCACAGTGTACCATCAACATGCATGTTAAAATCCAAATGGTGCGGACTACAGGCATGTTTGTACAGGGGCGCAGTCGGGTAAAGCAGTCTGGTCTTACCTCCTTGCTGCTGGGCACGAACTGAGCAAAAGCCTGAGAGTAGGAGGCCAAACATTGCCACGAAGGGCAAATGTCGGTGTTTCCTCATTTTGGTCTTTTATCTGAGTTTTCCTTTTATTCTCTTTCTTTCAAAGCACCCAATGTGACACCTAAGGGAGGAAAACAGGGAAAGTGAGAAACAGCGGCAGTGCTGGCCAGGCACAGATGAGGGACAAGAGAGAAAAACCAAACCGTGTGGTTTTGCAATGTTTTTGTGGTACTTTGGCAGGAAAAAATTATTTTAGTGCTGGACAGAGTCTGCTTCCTAGCAAGCATTTCTTTGGAAGAGCAATCACTCTCATAACTGGCATTTAATCACCCCTGTGGACTTCGATGGCTTTCTTCTTGCCTGTGCTGTCCCAGGTAATACCTAATATGTAGGAAAATGGTCAGCCCAGGTTTCTACCACCAACCCTCAAAATATATGTTGGCCTTTAACCTGTCCTCCTCACCCACGGATGACCAGCTGAAACATCTCGGCCAATGTGTTCCCTCTTGCTGTTGCACTTTCTTATTTTATTTTTTTTCACAGACACCATAATAATAATTGCCCTGAACACCCCTCTTTGCCTCAGCTCACCTTTTCAGCTGTCCCAAACATACAAATGGGAATTTAATTACTCCAGAGCCAAGTGAGCCACATAATCTGGCTGTACAGCAAAAAGCCCTTGGACTCCCCCAAGCTCACGGCCCCAGCAGTAGAATAGCCTGTGTTGGCTAATCACATTTTGGAAAGGCACCAATAATAACATTTTACATGGTGGAGCCAAAAATATAATTTATGCAAGTTTCTTATCTGTGATCCACCTGGCAAGCCTTCTGAAACAATGTCTCCTTCAGGAAAGCTGTGTACCCGTTGTCATAGAGATGACCAATTTATTATTTAATCTTCACTTCCAAGCCTACAGAGCAGAAACCAGTGAGGATTGCTTAACTGAGAAAATATCCCCCCAAAAGGGAATACAGTGATGCAATGATTTTTGTTCCCCAAAAGGAGCTCAGTTACTCAAATGAGCCAAAAGTGATTCAAATACATCAAGCTGGGAGGAGTGGGAGGAGCGGCTGATACGCCAGAAGGCTGTGCTGCCATCCAGCGAGCCCTGGGCAGGCTGGAGAGCTGGGCCGAGGGGGAACCTCATGGGATTCACCAGGAGCAAGGGCAAGGTGCTGCCCCTGGGGAGGAACAGCCCCCGGCACCAGCACAGGCTGGGGCTGCCCTGCTGGGAAGCGGCTCTGCTGAGAAGGCCCTGGCAGTGCTGGTGGGCAGCCAGTGCCCCTGAGCCAGCGCTGGGCCCTCGGGGCCAAGAAGGGCAGCGGTGTCCTGGGCTGCATGAACAGGAGTGTGGGCAGCAGGGCGAGGGAGGCCATCCTGCCCCTCTGCTCTGCCCTGGGGAGGCCGCAGCTGGAGTGCTGTGTCCAGTGCTGGGCCCCCAGTGCCAGAAGGACAGGGAGCTGCTGGAGCAAGGCCAGCGCAGAGCCACGAGGATGCTCAGGGGATGGAGCATCTCCCTGGTGAGGAAAGGCTGAGAGACCTGGGCTTGTTCAGCCTGGAGAAGAGAAGGCTGAGGGGGATCTCCTCAGTGCTGATCAGTATCTGAAGGGCGGGTGTCAGGAGGGTGGGCCTGGGCTCTTCTCAGCGGTGCCCGACGACAGGACAAGGGGCACCGGGCACAAGCTGGAACACGGGAAGTTCCGCTGAAATCTGAGGCAAAACCCCTTTGCTGTGCGGGTGCCAGAGCAGCGGCCCAGGCTGCCCAGAGAGGCTGTGGAGTCTCCTTCCCTGAAGCCATTCCCACCCCGCCTGGACGCGGTCCTGTGCCCCTGCTCTGGGGGTGCTGCTCACGCAGGGGGCTGGACGGGGGGAGCTCCGGAGGGCCCTGCCAGCCCCCACCGCTCTGTGATTCTGTGAAGCTATTAACCAGGTCATCATAAAAAAAGAAAATATCAATTTTTTTATTATCATCCTTGCCAACTCCATCGATCCAGACAGTTATGACCAATAGAAGAGCCTAAGAGAGTTAGGGGGAAGACTAACCCCCTCTTTAATGAAAACTGTGGTAGTTACACAGATGGCCATGTCTGGCACAGCTGGAAACACAACCAAGTGCTGGGAATTAGGAAAAATTTGGAAATAAACATCTGAACAGCTGATCCCTCTTCTACTGAAGAGACACTCTTCAGGGCTGTCAGAGGAGGCTTCAGTGGAAAGGAGGGGACAATGTCCACCTTGTTTCCTGAAAGCAGATGCAATCCTCACACTTCCACTGGCCCCCTGCACGTCAAAGCTGGGGTGGGGTCTCGTCTTTCTTGGGAGAATGAATAGTGAATAGTGGTGAATGAATTCCTTGGTTTGCTTTGCTTGTGTGCACAGCTTTTGCTTTACCTGTTAAGCTGTCTTTATCTCAACCCATGAGTTTTCTCACTTTTGCTCTTCTGATCCTCTCCCCCATCCCACTGTGGGGGAGCGAGCGAGCGGCTGCATGGGGCTTGGTTGCCGTCTGGAGTTAAACCATGACAAGGGGTTTGCAGCATTTGCTTTTCCGTGGGCTCCAGATGGCATTTATGAATGCCATATAGCATGAGTCGGGCAAAAACTAGCCTCTACCTTTCCCTCCACATTTGGATATAATAATAACACCAGGTGGAGAGACATTTAATAGGCACCCAAGAGCCAGCAGCTAGCATGCAGCATTAATTAAGATGTGACAAGTCTTCCCTGTTATTGGCAACTCCTCGATTTATAGAGGGGGCTGCTGCAGCCCAGAGGTATCACTATCATTCATAAAAAGACTAAACAATCATCCTTGTTAGTTGGCACACATCCATCCCCCCCCCCAGCTATCGGAGTCCAAGCCAAACCTCCCAGTGCCTCCAGCGGGAGCAAACCTGCTCTGCTGGACCATGTCCCTGATTTACAGCTTGCTCCCAGAAAACCCGGTTTCACCCAAAGGACACATGAGGAGGGGAAAGGTGGGCTTTGCTTCCCCATGGGGGCAGGATTAGCCAAGGACCTGGCTGCAGGGTTTGTCCCCTGAGCACGCAAGGACAGAAAGGTCTGTAAGTCCCAGAGCTGAGGTTTGCAAAATGCATTGAGCTTGTGACAATCACCCATCCAACCCCACCAGAACGTCTCTTCTCTGGGCAGAAGAGGTTTATAGAAGACCTGTGAGTTTTTTGAGATGGTCTTGCCTTGCTGCATCCATTGGGAGTGAAAATGGTGCTAGCAGTGAAGGAAAAATGTGAAATAAAATGCATGCTATGGAAAAACAGCCTGTTAAAATAATGTACGCTGTAAAAGTACTAGTATTTCTTTTCTGAAATGCAGGAACTTATGTTATCATCTGGTTTATTAGCTGCTGGCATCCTATCCCTCTGCGGTCGCAACAGCTGGGGGTGAACAGAGCATCAAGATAAACCAGTGAAAATTAATGTCTTGCCAGCTAATAAATGACAGGACCGAAGCAAACATTTGAGGGTTTTTTGGTTTTAATATTGAGCAGCTGCTGAGAGCCTTACAGGGCTGTTTACAGCCATGAAACACGGCAGAAGGGAAAAAGCAAATCTCCTGGGGCTGCAAGGTCTCCCCTGCCTGCAAGATCCCCCATGACGCTCCCGCAGCAGTAGGCAACTGGGCTTTACATTGAATGGGATTTCCAAACTCAGTGGTGGACCTACACCTA
The DNA here is from genome assembly GCA_013400875.1 of Anhinga rufa. Classification (NCBI taxonomy): domain Eukaryota; kingdom Metazoa; phylum Chordata; class Aves; order Suliformes; family Anhingidae; genus Anhinga; species Anhinga rufa. Next base: position 63,994 of record VZTV01056358.1, read on the forward strand.
CATCTTTAAGGATGCTTTGGCTTGAAACTCCTTGAAGAACTGCCTTGCCCCTGTTCAAACAAGGAGCCTGGAGGAGAGCCGGGCCTGAGCCCACCTCCTTTAAGTCCCTTTGGGTCATGGTTCAGCCCCAGAGCCTTGTGGCAGAGAACTACCAGCTGTATTTTATGTACCTAGGTCCTGGCAAACCTAAGCAGCGGAAAGTCATCAATGAGCTCTTGGGGCACCATGAGATAAACCTGGATATCACAGTGTATTAAAACAATACTCAGTCTCAGCTTTGGTTTATTTGCCCTGGCTAGTTAGGAAATACAATGCCTTTTTCAAGCAATAATAAGTTAGCTCTCCTTTTAGTCACGGTCTTTTCCATTTTAGCACTTAGGAGGCCTCCAGAAGAGGCCTTTCCAGCTTTTTTTTTTTTTTCTACATCATAACATTTTTAGTTCTACGAAAGCAGAGGGATTTGTTCATTGATAAAAGATGAGTTTTAGAATCATGTTTCCCCCAAAACCATCCTAAAATGACAGGAGCTGAGATTAGTTATTAAAAGGAAAGAAGCAGCAGAGTCTTGCGGGAAGAAGTGATTAATGTCTCTTAGAGACTGACTGACAACTTATGGAAAAGAGGAGTATTTAAACACAGGTGTTCCTGGTCAGGGTGTTTCCTTATATCCCCTCCTCCACAGAACCCTTGTTAGCAGAGGAGGAAGAGTTGGGGGCTTGTAGGAAGGGGTGGGTGAGGAGATGTAGGGGATGATCCTTGAGAAGAAGAAGAAGTAAGGACAGACCCTGCTTTTGTAAAGGTAACATCCTTCTTGGAAGGGTTTGAACCAAAGCTCTGCTTAGATCTGGTTTGACTGAGTCAATAGCAAGTCTCTAGGTTGGTGTGAAAAAGTGGGTTTAAGACAGTAAATGATGCGATTTTTATTGCTTGGAGGTAGGTCTTGCTTGGTTTGCCTTGGTAAGGTACAATAAATAACTTGTTCTGCTCTGTGTTATTGCTCCGTGTCCCAAATTGCCACTAGTCGCAGAAGCTGGAGGTGGCACTAGCTTGCAGGGGATGGGTGGGGGATAAAATCAGGGATGTGAACTTATGTTAATTCACTTTAATTCTTGATTATGGCAAGTATCTGTTCTGCAACTTTATTCTCCTGGATTGTTGTTGTTTTCAATAAGACAATTTCATCCTGGAATTTTTTTTTTCTAAATGAAAAGTTCCTTGTAGTCCTGGGATGTGAAAGCTCTGGTGGAGCTTTTGATGTAAGTACTGCAAGCAGGAAAAAAAATGCTGAAAAACTTGACTGAGTGCCTTTAGAAAAGGAAAGCATTTTCCTGAACTGTTAAGAATTAGCACCAAAATGGGGGGAGCTCTTAATAATTCATGTGCTAAAAGATTAATTCATGTAGTTTTTCAATAATCTGAAGTTTTTATGTCTGTCTAGAGCTTATATAGAGTGTGGTGACCTCTTAATATTACAGTATGTTCTCTATTTCATCAAAGATATACATCTGTTACTAATAATGCTTTCAAAAGGCAATCACTTCTACTAACACAATGAAGTGATTTCCTTAAATATTTTTCCCAGCAGCTATTTTTTGCTTATTGCATACTCCTCTGTGCATAAAATCTGACTTTCTACATATTTTTATTTGAGTGGATGTTTCAAATTCACTTTCTAAGCAATCGTTGTGTGTGTGTGTTTTTCGCTAGAGTGTAGTTAAAATAAAATCTGTAGAAGCGCAAAGCGGATAAGTAGACTTAAAAAAGTAAAACATGAAAGATGGGGAAAAATTACTACAGCTGTTACATATAACTTTGATTCATTACATGTGCCTCTCAGCTGGGCTGTCTGGCTTTGAGAGGGAGGGGAAGCGCCTATGGCTTTGGTGTGATGTGTGCCATGCTTAGATATGGATGGGTGCTATGGCAGGCAGAGGGAATAACTGATGTTATTCCAAAATACCTCTTAAATCTGAACTCCTAGTTGGGCAGTGCTTCAGGCACTGATGCTATCTACCTCACTGGACTGTAAGAGCAAGCAATCAGAAGCACAGCTTGAGCTGTCAGAGGGGTTTTCTGTACTAGCATTTTGTAGTTGCCTGATGCTTTTTCCTCAAGGCTAAAGGACCGAGCTGGGCAGAGCTGACTCCTGGGGTGTCATAACCAGGAAATCCATAACTAGTGATTTATTTGTGAAATCTGTTCCCATCAGCTCTCCCTCCCCATGACAGTGTTGCTGCTGCCGGAGGTGAGCAGCCTTTGGGAATGGACAGAGGACCCAAAGCAACAGCAGAATGACTTGTGTACTGCTCTTCTGGGGACAAATGGCCTGGGTTTGGGCTTGGCCTTGAGTAGCGTGTCTAGCTGGCACAGGCCAGGGACCTTTGGGATGCCTTGCTGCCCTCAACCAAAGTACATGTGGTCCAATTTTCCTGCCCAGCCCCAGGGCCATCCCCCAAAAATAGCTTGAATAGGAGCCTGAAAAGCAGTTGTGGCCCTGAATACATTTTGTATGCGGAGTGGGTCATCTTGTACTGGGAGAAAGATGTGGATTTGCACCTGGGCCCCAACAGCTTTTCTGCAAGTGGATCAGGCAGGACCAGAGGGAGGGCAAAGCATTGTCCTGCAGATGGGGTGGGAGATGAGATGCTCTGAGCATTCTTGGAGTCCTCTAAGAGTCTGTTCCATGGGGATGTCAGGGTCAAAGCCAAGGGGCCTCTGCCTCCATCTGTGTTTGCTTTGTGGGGATCTCCCCATGCCTCATCATCCTGTTTCCCAACCAAACTGCTCAGCCTGAAATCCCCTTGACTTGGTGGTTCTCTGCTACATGTGTGTCCCTGGGAGGCAGCAGCGAAGCCATGAGGCTACTGTAAGCTTGCCAGTGGCTTAAAAGTGGACACTGGCCTCGCAAAACTGTTATTTGCAGCCCCAATAGTGGTATGTACATCCAGTTGTGGCTGTGGAGGATGCAGGGAGGAGAAACAGCTCCTGAAATCCTGATGTGGAGCCACGATAGCACAGGTTGCCCTCTGGAGGCGATGCATGCTCCCCTCTCAGCTGGATGAATCCCCCCTGAAACTTCTCTGCACTGTTAAAGAGCTCTGAGCTGGGGAAAACATTAGCCAAAAGCCACTCCTAGCAGTGATTTGGACACCCAGGCACCTGGCCGCTTCTTTATTGTGTGGCACCAAATATCACCTGGCCACACAGTCTCCAGAGAAGCAAGGCTATTTCTAGAGACCTGGGATAAACTGTATGGGACAGATTCTAAATTTATTCACGGCTCCAAGAAGTTGAATGGAACCATTTCAATTTGCACCAGTCCTTTTGAAGGGTTTCCATTAATGTTGCTGCCATCTGGCATTGATGGTGCTGGGAAGGTGAGGGTTGTTGGGCTGAGGGCTGCTCCTGAAAACATTTCTTCCTACAAAGGTAGACCTAAGCATTAAAAGCAAACAAGCCTAAAAGGGTGGAAAACCTTCCTGTAAAAACCACTTGAGCTCTGATTTTGAAAACCAGCATTCAGCAAAGTAACAGAGTTATGTTGCATTTATATCCTACCGTGGCAAGTTCCCTGGGTGGCAGCATTTAATCTGAATCACATATTCATTTCTGTTCTTATAAGCATGCTGTTGGCTTAAAATCTGGTTGTTTTCTTCATCTGAAGACTGAGACTAAAATAGAGTAGTTAAGAAGAAAGGCAGCATTTGCTAAAAAAAAAAAAAGGAAACTCCCTCAAAGATCAATGACTCTTTATGTATAGTAACCTAAGCCTCCCAGTGCCTCTCCACCCAAACAAATCGGCTCCTTAATGTGGAACACAGATCACTTAAAAAGGTGGAAAAAGTGATGGGCATGCAGACCGGCTCTGATTCACAGTAGAGCAGGCATGCAATGCCACCCGCGGCCAGCCCTGCTGCTGTACCTGCCCAACACGGGGGTGGGTTCACCCCTTTGCTGCAAATCAAATGCATCCAGGCTGGGAGAATACAGTCCAAGGCTGGCAAGACTGTGCAGTTACCCAAGTTTGCACTGATGGAAGGAATAAGATGTTCCCTTCCCTCCTGTTCCCAGACAGGCACGTAGCAAAACTTAGGAGAGGAACAACATTTTTTTTTCTCTCCTTGACATGTGGGAATACTGCAGGGGCTGGTTTAGCTCACTGAAATCGGGGAAAGCCAATACAATCGAATGGAAAGTTGTAAAGATGTTTGAAAACCCACAGAGGGAACAGGGAGCCTGCTGAAAAATGGAAAGGGATTGAATGATGAACTGTCAGAAGCAAGCATGCAGCCCTGCGTTCCTATCTCAGAAATGGCATCGCACCCCTGGTCATGGTCAACCTCTCTGCAAAGACCGGGGTGGAGTGAGGGTATAAGGTTGGGGACAGAAAGCCTGTTTCCCTGAGCTCTGGTACTGGTGAGTCAAGAGATGGTGCTGGGGAGATGCAGAGTTGGGTCGCTGCTCTGCCACCACATTCCTATGTGACCTTGGAGAAGCCCCCCAGCTCCCTGCAACAGCCTCCAGCTGGAGACATCCCTCTGGTCTCCACAAAGCTCCCAAACTGGGTGGCTGTGCCCCAGAAACGGCACTAGATAAGCACAGTAATTATCCAACCAGTAAGTAATGGGGTAAAGCCAGAAGTTTGAAAGATGCAGCATTCCTCCCCTGAGAGTGTGTATGAATCATCACAGCAACCAGAAATGAGCTGAGTTTCCCATTGCACCCGCTGGAACCAGAGTGGCTCTGGCCACCTCCGCTCCAGACGGTTTTGGCCCCTGTGCCTGGCCAGGAAACCACTTTGGCTGCAACCGTTTCTCACCCCAGGCTCCGGTTGGGAAGGGAAGGCTTTGCTAAGCCAAGAGGGATGGTGGTGGGGTGTCTCTGTGATTAGTCATAGCCGCCCCCTCGGCAAGAGCATTGCTGTGTGCAAAACCCTGGGGAGCTGAGGGCAACTGGGGCTACGGGGGAAAGGGCTGGGAAAGGCAGGAGGGAGAGGGGAGGTGGCTCCATGCAAGGCTGGAGAGCCCTTGAGGAAAAAAATCTGGTGTTTTGACCAGTTTCCCTTTCCATGGATGACCACAAGAAGATTAAAATTGTCCCTGGAGCCACAACAGTGCTGGTGTCCCCTGGAGCAGAAGGGACATTCCTGGCAGCGGGACCTGTGTGGGGTGGATGGGCTGACAAGCATCTCTGGCCAGTTCATCCTACCTTGCCTTGAGGCATGAGGGGCGAGGGCTGCTATCAAACAACCCCCAGCCCTTGGAGCAGGAAAGGTGTGGTGAGATGCCCCCTTAGCCTCCTTGCAGGGCCTCATTCATGCACTCCCCTCCTTGTGCCCAAGCAGCTCCCCAAACTGCTACCTGCCCTCCTCAGGGTATGCATCCCGCTGCTTCCCAGGGCAGCCTGCTCCCATCCCACCAAGTTGCTGCTGCAGTGATTTCAAGGCATCAGAGGCAAACACTGTCCTGCAGCACCAGGGGAAATACTCTACTTGGTGCTTTTGAATAGATTTAATTCCCCTACACTGATGAGGCCAGGAGCATTCCCATGCACCTGTGGTACATTGGCTCAGGGAAGAGGCTCCTGGTGTGAGCAAGCTGCTCCGCTTTTCCAAGCGCAATGCAAGCCTGGGTGTAGCTTTCCTCTGAGGACAATGCTCTGTGCATGGGATGAGTTTTGTCCAAAATTCATTGAATACTCCCTAAAGACTAACATCCCACCAAGGAGAGGAAATGCAGCACAGCAGCTGCTGAGCCCAAGCTAAGGGCTCCTACGCGGAAAGCAACACTTACCCCTGAGCGAACCCCCAAAAAAGTTGCTTGTTCCAGGATTTTCCACTCTGAAGTGCCTCTCACCCTTGCTTCATGGTGTGCCGGTGCTGCTCAGCCTTCCCGGTCCCCGCTTGCCTTGCTCAGTGGGGTGCAAGCACCGGCAAGGCGAGGGAAACGGGGATGTGCTGGTCCCCGCGAGACGGCTGCCGCGGGTCTGAGCAAGACTGGAGGAGGCAGCTGGCGCGGGAGTGCCGGGGGGCCGGGCGATCCGGAGTTGAAAATGGGATCCAGATGGTTGGTGCTGGCGTTCCTGGGGCTGAGGTCAGAGCTGCTCATCACATGCGGTTCCCCCACCCCCCCGCACCCCGGGGGACGCCTCCGTGCTGTGTGGCTTCCCCTTCCTGCGCTGGCCCCGCTGTCTCCAAAAAGCTTCTCCCTGTTATCGGTGAGAAGAAGTATAGTAGAAGAAAAACAGCCCTGCAGGGTTGCAGGAGCCGCTCTAACTATGCGTTTTGGTCAGGCAGGGCTGGACTGGGATGTCTGCAGGAGCCAGGACGTGCCAAGGGCCATACCAACTTATGCAGGGCTCTGGCAAAGCGCTGTTTGGAGATGCTTGAGGCTGCGGAAAGCTCAGCCTCTCCCCCTGCGCAGTTATGAGCATCAGTGTGAGGGGAGAGAGTCTTCTCTTAATGCAGTTTTGTATTTACGCGTAACAGGGATTTTTACCTGCCCAGATGGGGAGGAGGAAGTGGGGGGATTATGTTACAGTAGAAATTATAAATAAAAGTTATCCCCTTAGCATAAGGATAAATATTTTATGTATAGCCTAGTGGAAAACTTCAATAAAAGTTTGAAAGTTCCTGACCAGGGATTTTTTTTTTTAAACCTATGCACTATGAAAAAATACCTTTAACCTCTTGTTAGGCAGAGCTTATCAGGCAGATTTGGGGGCTAATTTTATTCCTCTGCCCTGAGTTACAGCATGTCACTGGCCAAAGCTAAGCCTTTCCGTTTGGACTGGGTTGTGTTTTGCAAGAAATGATGGTATAGAAACATTAATTCCTCTCTTGCCCTTGTTTGGGTCCATATAAGGCTGGAACTGAGATGGCGTCCCTGGAATCAAATAGTCAAATTCATTTCAAATGGATTTATTATGTTTGCTCTAGGTTTTTGTGCTGTTTGAAAGACTAGCCACATAAAGAAATAGCTGAAATGCTTCAGGAAAGTGCTGAGCCCTTGAACTGATGCAATAGCTCCTTTTAGAAATGGTGCTTGGCTTGGCACTTGCGGACGCTGAGCACCGACCTCACAGAGGGATCCAGCGCAAACATCCCCAGCTGCATGCCCGAAAGCAAGCCGGTTGTCGTGTCACCCTCCCCAGATCTGGTGGGCTGGAGCTCAAAGGCAGAGTGTTCCCAAATAATAAATATGCCTGGCAAAAGGGAGCTGCAGCTCCTTGCTGGGTGTCAGTGGGCAGCTGAACAGGGGACGGAGGAGACGGGGGGCCTCTGGAAAGCAATGACAAGCGCGTAACAGTGGCCAAGATGGATGAGGGACTACTGCTAAAGGATAAAACGCATATGACGGAGGTGGGCTTTCCTGACAGAAGTGTCCAAACCAAATTATTTTCCTTTGTAATTCAGCTGTCAGGTGGGAGAGCCCAACTGGGGATGCTGCAGTAGCACCAGGGCAATCCCATAAAGCAGCAGCACGTGGCCATGGGTGCTCTCACCCCATTGCTAGCTTCCTACTGAACATCTGCGCCCAGGCAATGTGCTGCTCTGCATCGTCTCCTGCCTCTGGGCTTTCAGGCTACCGCCTCTTCCGTGCATCTCAGCCCTGCTGTCACCTGTACAATGCACTCAGCAAGAATTTCATCTACCACCGGTGGAAACCAGTATGGCTCAGTCGCACCAGCTCAACGGCAAATGGGATCTGTATTGTCTTTAGTTCAGATGACCTTCAAAAACCAGAGTTTTCTGCATGGCAATGAAGGAACACAGGAAAAGGGTGCTAAGTGACTGGTAAAAACAAAATAATAAAACATGGGAAAGCTCCAGCCACCCCAAGGCAGTAGCGAAAAACAGCCAAGATAGAGGATCATAGATAAATACTGTAACAATATTGGTGAAACGCGTATGACCTGCAGCGTATGCCTATCGCACCTCGATTGAGAACATATTTAACTTGGAAGTTGGAATTTAGTCTTTTTTGTGACACAGAATCTGTCTTAATATGGTTTTAATATTGAAGTGACTTTTACCAAGTGCTCTAATAATTAAATGAGACTATGAGAAGTCTTAAATTCCCATGTGATTGCCTTTGTGACTGTAATAACCAAGCTGAAAGGTTTTTCTTTCCAAAAAGGGGCTTTGTAGCTGGCGCACAGGGTCAGCTGCTTTCCAAGCAGTCAGCTAGGATGCTGAGGGTGGTTTGGGGTGGGGTTTTTTGGGGGGGTTTATTTTTTTTTCTCCACTGATGGTCATTTCCAGGTCCTCCTTTAGCAGTTCCCTCTATGTTTGTCTTGGTGACCCCTGCAAAGTGGTCCCCATCCACTATGGCAGCAATGGGGAACCCAGGCAAGTCCCCACCACAGCTGCTGTGATGTTTCAGGGGTGCATGAAACCCCTGGGGAAGGGGTGGCATCTGCAGAGACAGATTTCTTTCCATCCCCAGACACCAAACAAACCCTCTGTGATAACTGGTAAAAGACTGAATCATATTGCATTGGTAATTTCTAGAGACAGCTGGGACTAAGTTCAGCAAGATTCCCTCCCTGGTGTATTAATAACTAGACGTGATTAATGTTATGAGTCAGGAAGTGGGTTTTGAGGAATTCTCTTTCCACCCATGACAAAAAAGCCCTGTGTGCTACATCCTTGCCCCAGTGCAAAGGGGACCTTGATGTCCTTCCATCCACCCAAAAAACGGTCTCGGCCTGGGACTTTAAAAAAAAAATTCAGCGAAACAGGCAGAGAGTGGTGAAATTTTGCAGTTCTTTCCTGCATGTAGATGTGCTTTAGCTGGGCCATTTCTACCCCCAATTTAAGAAATGCTCAAGTGTGGATTTCCCCCAAGTGTGGATTCACACAAGCACAGGGTGGCTGGCTCTGGGTCACGTATGGGTGGGGACACCCAGGAGCATCCCACCTCGGCTCCATCCTTGAGCACCATCTGCTGGCTTTTCCTCCAGGGACTCCTTGGGCATCCAACAAACCCAAGGCTACCTTCTTTCCCTTGAATAAAACCTGTTCCTGCAAGATGGGGCCGCTGCTTACTCTGAAATTAGTGGGTACCACCTAAACCAAGGGTTGCTCTGTTATTTTCCCCTCACACCCCTATTTCAAAGAACAAGCTCTTTCTCCTGCTTGCAAAGCAAAGCAGAGAGCCGCCCTGCTAGAAAAAGGGCAGGGTTGCAGATTGCACTGTCATTTTGCTCGTAATAGATGGTTTTCATTAGTTCTAAAGGATTTGCTGTTGCTTTCATCCAAATTCTTCCCCTGCCACCAGCACCCCAGTTAGGAATTGGTCCAGGAAATATTTTCTGAAGCTTTTCTTGGTTCTGCTTTTCTCCTGCACTTTCTGTTTGTGCCTCTGCACAAAGGTTTCACAATGTATTTGTGCCACATTAGATGCCACCCTTAACTTTAAAACAGCCAGGGGGAAAGGGCAGGAGCATCTCTAGAGCATACAGAGCCGGTGGGGAGAAGGTGAGCTGGGCAGGTCAGGGTGGGAGTTAAAGCAAGAGAAGTGCCACCTGGCTCTGCCGTTCCCATCCTTAAGAAGAAATTAAAGCATCGCTGCAAAATTTCCCTCCCATCCTTGAGGATGGAGTTGTGATAGCGGGTTCAAGGCAGGCTCCACTAGGAGGGCACTTGGGAAAGCTTTGGGGATGCTATGAGCTTCCCAGCAGCCTGGGCTCAGTCGCAATCAAGGGCACATCTCCTAATTGGCACCAGGGAAGGGAAGGGTGTGCCCCAGCACAGGGTGGTGGGGTGGATATTAGTGCTTTCCCAGGGCTTCTCCGGGTAGTGCTGGTGGAACTGTAATCTTGGGGGATCTCTCTGCTACCAGCTCTATGATTACAGGTAATTTGTCTGCTCTGCCTCAGCTCCTTACCTGTAAGGCAGTGTGCCTTGCCTCCCTAGCTTACGTGAAGGGCAAAAAGTGGTTATCGGTGTGACTGCTACAGGAGAAAGAGCTGTTGTGTGGAGTCAGGCACAAGCTGGAGTCTTTTGGTCTTGGTTCCTAAAATATTGAAAAGCAACAGCAGGAAAAGCCTGAATGAAGAAAGAATGAAACCAAAAATTTCAGTATTTCCCATGTGACTGGAGGAAAAACCCTCCTGGGAGGAGAAATGGTTTAGGGCTAATTGAAAAGTCATTTCCTTCATTTCTTCCCTCTTCTTAAGTGTTATCATTTAAAACCAAAGGGGTGATAAAAGCTTCACCTACTAGGGCTTATTAGGAGTTATTTTTATTATTATTTATTAATATATATTATTATTGGAGTTACTGAAATCCATTGTGCTGTGTGTCCTTTCCCCCCCCAAATTAAGCTTTAAGGCAAAGCTTTAAAAAAATCTCTGTATATGCTAGAAAACATTTGGGTTTTGGTTTGTTTAGTTTTGCTTTTTTAATAAATCAGTGATTTTTTTTTTTAAAAGGATGCCTGTGATGTTGTAACATTTCTGAGGCTAATACTGCTAATAAATCACAGCAACAGGCTAACCCCAGAAGATGTAATAAAAGCAAACCTACACCAGGGCTGTGCACATTATCCAAGTGTATATATACTCTTAATCTATGGGAGAGATTGTAACTCAAACAAAGATCCTTGGAGCGCTGACCAACTGCATCCTGCAGAAAGCCCTCCTGCTGGAAGGGCTTTTCAGTGTCTGCGATGACAAGGAAGAAACTGCTCTCAAATATGTAAATAATGTGAATATTTTCCCCTCTAACACAACGTGCAGCTCGTAGGTCAGTTAATTGTGATGTGAACTGTGATGCTCAGCTTCTAGGAAAGTTGCTAGCTGAGCTCTTTTTCAGAATAAAAGATAACTCGGGGAGCGTTTTGGCCGATGCAGATGTTGCCGGACGTTCTTTTGGGTTGCTCCTGTTTTCTTGCATTAGATACTTCCAGGTGATGCCTTGCACAAGGGGAATCAAAAAAAATCTTTCAAAGTCTCGGCCTTCATGTCTTTTAGCAACTTCAAAGTTCTGTGCTGCATAAAAAGCCATTTGAAATGGGCTGAATTTCAATGGTTCAATGAAACTTCCCATTTGGTGATGGAAACAACTGTTACTAATTACCAGGGAGAGAAGTGAGGTAGCTTGAAAAGAGCCGGATTCCGGGAGAAGCCAGAAATACTTGCTGCCCACGTGGGCAGGATGATGTAATGGCAGACGAGCCAAAGAGGAATTATAGGGAATTATTCATACCCATGAATGAGCATTATGTTAGTCGGGAAGATATGGGGAGGAAAGACCTGAGGGTTTGCCAGTTCATTGGAAACCTGTGGTCATTGCGCACCAGTGGTAAAGAGAAAAAATCGTGTGTTATGCTAAGAGGGAGAGGACAGCACTGGAAATGTAAAGCTCCGTGTTGATGTACCATACCTCCCAGTCCCCAGGTGCATGTTCTTGTTAGGGTTCTCTATTAAAGGAATAAGAATGTTTATATTTTTATCTTACCCCTCTGTTTTTTTCCACAGGCAGCACTTGCTTGTGGGTAGGGTGAGAACAAAGCCAGGGGAGCAGCAACGGTGGAGTCTGAAACACCCCATGGGGATCGTGACATGCACCCCAATGTCTCCAGGGCTGCTGCTTCTCCCGTGGGGCACCAGGTCCTTAATCAGCCCTCGCTGTACCTTCCTGCCAGGTGATCTGCCAGAAACACTGCTGCTTTTTAGTCTTTGCAGCCACTGCTAAGTTGAACAGGCTTAATTCAACTGTGAAAACTGGGCTGCTCCCCTGAATTGAAAAGAGCTGTGAATTAGGGGGAGAAAACCCCCACATTTTGCTGAAGGTGATCACATGGATTTGAGCAGGGTTGAATCCCCACTCCCCTCTCCATCTCTCACAGAATCACAGAACGGTTTGGGTGGGAAGGGACCTTCAGAGCCCATCCAGTCCAACCCCCCTGCAGTGAGCAGGGACATCCCCAACCAGATCAGGTCGCTCAGAGCCCCGTCCAGCCTGGCCTTGAATGTCTCCAGGGATGGGGCATCGACCACCTCTCTGAACAACCTGGGCCAGGGTCTCACCACCCTCACTGTGAAAGATTTCTTCTGTACATTCAGTCTAAACCTCCCCTCCTTTAGTTTAAACCCTTACCCCTTGTCCTGTCACAGCAGGCCTTGCTAAAGAGATCGTCCCCATCTTTCCCACAGTCCCCCTTTAAGCACTGGGAGGCCGCAATAAGGTCTCCCCGCAGCCTTCTCTTCTCCAGGCTGAACAACCCCAGCTCTCTCAGCCTGTCTCCATAGCAGAGGTGCTCCAGCCCCTGATCACCTCCGTGGCCTCCTCTGGCCCCGCTCCAGCAGGTCCATGTCCTGTCTGTGCTGGGGGCTCCAGAGCTGGACGCGGCGCTGCAGGGGGGTCTCACCCGAGCGGGGCAGAGGGGCAGAATCCCCTCCCTCGCCCTGCTGCCCACGCTGCTGGGGATGCAGCCCAGGGCACGGCTGGCTGGCTGGGCTGCCAGCGCATGCAGCTTCTTGGTTTCCTTCCTGGCCTTAATATCCTTGGCTTCATCCCACACCTGATAGTCCATCTCTCTTGTCTTTTGGGCCTTAATATAGGACTGGTATTTTCTTCCCTGAGGGCGTAAGTGACTGCGGGAGCTGGCAGGGTGTCAGCAGCAAAGCCTTGCTTCCCATAGCAGTGCACTCCCCTGCTGGGGAGGGTCGTGGTGGGCAGAAGTGGCTGCTGCTCCCCAGTGCATCCCCGACCTGCTGCAACGCAGAGGGTGACACCATATTTCCCAGCGATAACAAAAAGTAGTGCTAGTTACTGAGCATCCTCACGTTGCGTTGCATCTTGGCCTTGCTGTTGCTTAAAGGTAGCCCAGGGTGGGATGTGCTTGTTTTCCCTCTTCCCCTCTATGGGGACGTTCTTGCTGTCCCCAGCTGGGTGGCACAGGGCTCCTCGTGCCAGGGAGTCTCACTGGGTGGGCACAGGGGTCCAGGCCGTGTAATCTTGCTCTCTCCATTGTAAACATCCCGTCGCTCGGTGGGGAGCTGATATAAACAGCATCTCCGCATCGTAGCTGTTTTGTTTGGAGTTAGCATAAATAAAAAAACAACCCAGGAAATAGCATGTATGCGGTCGGTCGGTATGTATTTATTCCTCAGGGGCTTGTCTGTGATTTCCACCGAGCATATGGAACAACTTGCGCTTGAGATGTTTGTGTCTGAGGCATCTGGAGATGCTGAGTTTCTGACAAGGAGGTAAAACTGTGTTGTTTCCACTGTGCTGTTTGCTGTTGTGGCTAGAGCTGATGAGGCATCATTTGGGGGATGCTGAATTTTCCCCTGTAAATGGCTGGAGCTCCTTTGGAAGCAAAAAAGGCAAGGTTTTTGCCCAAATCCATCTAGAAACTCACTCGAAGCATGGGTGCATTTCTGGCTGGTCTAGGCAATTTCCAGAGCAATGTATTCTGCATGAGCTGCATCAGAAATGTAGACACAACCTCAGCCTTTAACTGGATAGTTTTTCTTTAAGCAAGTATCACTGCCAGGTTATTAATGCATAATCACATGTAAACTAGAAAGTACGTGGAATTAACCTCAGTACTGAATAAAGGTGTCACAGGTGTGGAAAAAACCAAAACTTACCTGATACAAAGCTGTACAAACGACCAGATATAAGCTCCCACTTAAAATACGGGTTAAAAAAGAAAAAAAAAAGCTTTAACAAATTATTTGCCTTGAGAAAAGACTGCTGTTTTGCTGAAATTTGTAAGATTGGCAAGTGGATTTGTTCTTTATTGCCTTTTTTTTTTTTTTGCTAAGGAAGCCAGCCTGGTTTTACAGAGCCAAAGGAGAAGTAGAGTCTTTTCATCCTGTAGCTCAGTTTTGGGGAGCAAACACTGGCCACAGAGGCTCAGGAGGCTATGGAAACATCTCCTGATAACTGGGCAACCTCCGTGGCAAGGAATCTTTCCCCCCACCTGAAAACTTAGGCATCCCTTTGGGCAACCGCCTCCTCCCGCAGGCACCTGCAGCTCCTGTGGTGCCGGAGCCCTGCTGCAGCCCCTGGGCTGGTCATGTCCCTGGATGTGAAAGATCAACCTGTCCCGGGGCAGGAAGAGGTGGGGACGGCTTTGCATGGTTACCGTTGCTGTTTATCACCCTTTCCAACCGCTCATGGCAGAAACGAGTGGAAAAAAAGCCTTCAGTGCTCCTTATAAAACCCAGAGCCAGCAGGCTTGCCAGCCTTACTAACGTGTCCTCGTCAAACGTCTCATTCATTCATTCTGCAGCGGGGACACGTGAAAATCGCGTCATTTCCTCAAGGCAGAACAACAGCACGTCTGTCCCTAAAAAATCCCCGCGCTACCTAGCAGCAAGTCACCTGTCAGCTCCAAACAAGCAAGCTGCAATGGGGCTGATCTTTATGGGACTGAGCATCTATGCGAGTAAAACTCGGGAGGAGCGAGCTCCAGCACCAGCAAAGCCTGATGGAGTTGTTCTGGCTCCCCGTGGTCCATAAATAATGTGGCCAGGCATGCTGGCACCTTCCATCTGGGATGGCATGTCACCACTCCTAGGGAGGAGGCGTGTGGCAGATGATGCTCTCTCCCAGTTTCTTGCTCCCAAACCAGCTGCCAACAGGCACTCTGTGCCGTCACCCCAAGGGTTTGCCCGCAAAGGCGAGCTGTCGCCTGGCAATGGCAGAGTCCAGCCCAGCGCTGATCCTTTCAGCCCGCTCTCCAAGGCTCAGACGCTGTAGTTTTTGAGCGTGTTGAGCCTGATCAGCTTTCGCAGGTCATGTTTTATCCTCTTGCGAGCAAGTAGAGCTGAAGCATGACTAATTCAGCCCCCTCCAAATATGTGTAACCTCCATCATCCTGTCCCAGTCTCAGGCTATCTGCAGGGCGAGATGGCTTTATTGTAAATTTTCAGAGTGGGGATGACTTGGAGCTGGATTGAAGGAGAATATACTGGGGGCTGTCTGCCTTCCACCAGGTCATGAGTCGTTTCAGTAAAAAGGTGGAGCAGTCAAAACTCTGCTTTTCCAGTCTGATAAATGAGGTGGGTTAGCAAACATCCTCCATCTTAAGCGCCAGTTCTCCACCCAACCTTCTGGTAAATACTGGATCAGCAGAGGCTCGCTGGGCACAAAAAGCCCCTATTTCAGACCATTTCTGGGCTTTGTAAAGATGCAAAAAACTGCAGCCCAGCAGCTTTGACAGAGTGCTGCTGCCCCAAGCAAGGCAGCCACGTGCCAGGGCAAGGTCTTGTATCTGAGATAACTGATGCTCCAGCTCAAAGCCCAGCCTTACCTCCACGGGATGCACCAGCATGCGTCTGCACTCGTGAGACTGGAGGTTGCGTACCAACGAGCTCCTCTTCCTCTTTGGGGACGGGTCCCACAGCTTGGATCTTTTTGCTTTACTCTCTATGTGTTTTTTCCTGCTTTATCTCACATCCAGGGGTCTCTGGTCTTCCAAACAGAGAGGAGATGGATGCCAAGTGGCCCACAAGCACTGTCCACAAACACCAGCATTTCTTTCATTGGTTTCCTCTCTCAAATCACAGTTAATCTGCATTAGGCTTCCTTCCTGCCTTTGGAACAATCTAATACTTTTGAAGACATTTTTTTTTTGTCCTCTGGCACTGGCAGCTTTGATTTCCCAACCCATCGAACTTATTTTTCTTGCGTTAGAAAGACTCGCATCCAGCCTAGCTGCTGTTGACATGTGTTTTTGCTTTGCAGGGTCTCATGCCAGAAGCATCTCGCACGGAGGACGGGATTTCTCTTGCTGCCTGCTGTCAGCGCGGGAGCAGCTTTGGCAGGGAGGCGGTGGCAGGCACTGTGGGGAGATGGACCTCCCCAGCTTTTGCTTCATTTGCAAGGACAAGGTAGAGGTACTGGCAATGAGGACAGGTGTTTGGTGAGTTATTATTTTGGTCAGTCCTCCCAGGAAAGTGAAATGCTAGTGGGTTGCCAGCTGTCCTAAAATCACTCCTAACATGAGTCAGACATGAAGGTAAAAGCTAAATGAGTTCATTGCCCTCAAATGCAAGGCTCCAGAGATGCATTACCCTACCTGGGGTGCAAACCCAGAAATTAAAGAGGAAATCACCTTCTACATACTTGCCCATAGCTCCAAGAACCAATCTCCATCTGCTGCTCTACCGAAACCTGCCAGCACAGCTATGGCACCATCAGCTGCGACCTGGTCCTCTGCCTGGGGCAAAGAGAAACCCCCTGCAAAGCTAACACCGAAGGATTTTTATGGATCTGAAGTTCAGTAATTTGACCTCCTCCTCCTCTGCTCTGCAGCAGGGAGGCTTTGGTGGAGCAGGAACGTGCACTCATGTACAGAGTACAGCATGTACGTCGCTCGTGCTGACAGCAGCGTGTTCTCACTAATTTCTCCATTGATCTATATTCTCGAGCAGGCTGCCACTAACATCCTTCTTGCTGTGCCACAGAGGAGCGCAAGCCTCCCTCCTCAGGAAACATCTGGTCATCCAGTTTCGCCAGCTCTCTACTTGCCGAGTCCCTGGATCAAATTAGACACTTCTGGGCTGAATGAAAAGCCATTGTACGTGAAATAATTCCCCCGCCAAGACTTGTGTCTTGGAGCAGGCAGCGGGGATGTCTGCAGGGCGCTGGCGCTTCGTTTGCCTGGAAGGGCAGATCTGACTGATGCCTTAGCAGCAGGAGGACCCTGCTGTTTCAGGCGAGAGGATGCAGTAACGGGATACCTGGCAGGCGGATGCTCTCCCTGCACCTACGGCATCATCCTGGCAGCTGGATAAATCCCCCATGAAAGGGAACAAGCTCAGAGGGTGTTCAGGGATTACCTCTGTGTCCAACATCTCCCAAGGGTTGCTGACTCTTGTGATGTTTTGGGGGCTTGGGGTGTCACAGTAAATCGCCGTTGCATTATGTGGCCTTAAGCTGACCTATAGGGCTATAGAGATACGAGGGCCTGTGTCAAGGAGTGGCTCGGAGGCAGTGGGTTCCTCCAGCTGTGCTTTGGTGGAGCCCAGGAGCACTGTTTTGGGTCAAGGCTGTGCAAGGTTCTGTACAACCATAGGGTGGGAATGACCTCAGTCCCAGGGGCTCTTGGTCCAAAGGACAAGACCAAAGAGGTCAATGGCACAGAGAGAAGCGGAAAACACTTGTTTTCCCCCAAAACCAAGTACTTCCATACCACAGGCTGGTAGCCCACAGGTATCACAACAAAGTTGGAGTTGGCCATGAGGTTTTTTAACTGGGAAAGGGGGTGGTATTTAAAGGAAGATGCTGCAGAGGGGTCTAGATGTACAGAAAACAAGGGTCAAGTCGTCTTTGGTATTTATCAGCAAGAGCGATTTTTTTACAGAAATGACCTGACGCTCTTCGGAGAAATGCCAATTTGGCCTGTATTCAACTAGGATGAGGAATACCAGAAAGAGAGAGGAGATTTGAGGTTCCCCACCCCCATAAGATGCCAACCCTGGCTGGACTTCACCAGCCATGGCATAGCAGTTGGGATTTTCCTTCTCTACCAGGAGAAGAAACAGGGAGGAGAAAAGGGCAATTGTAATCCCTCCCAAGAGGCTGGGAGAGCTTTCCAAAGGTGAGAAAAAATAATAAGAGGGACTCTTAGAGATGGTGTTTGTTTCTTTTCCATGGTTTAAGCTTTTGGGAGGGTGGGGAGGACACCTCTCTGTTGACAGTACCTGGCAAGAGAGCTGTGAAAAACTTGTTTATGAAAGAGAAATGTGCAGTGTCTTCAGTTATAGACAGAAATCCCAGTGTTTTGTCTCCATGCCTGTCCCCAGGCCAGGGCAGCGGAGCAAACAGAACATGCCCAAGCTCGCTCGGGAGCCCTGGCTGAGCTGCTCCTGGGCATCACATCGCCGGAGGTTGCGGTTGCTTGAAGTTGCAAAGGGGGTTTTCTACAAAGGAGGTCCTGGGTCTGGCTGATAGAAAGAAGACAAGCAGAGCTGTCTGGTGTTGTGTGATTCTGGGGCATCAACACTGTGGTCCTGGCCCGGAGCTCGTTTGAGTGATGCTTTGGATGCTTCTACCTTTGGGTGATGGCCCAGATTTACTCTCTCTGAACAGAGTAATGGGGGTGGCTTCAGCATCCAGAGCTGAGGCAAATACCTCCAGCCTTGAGGTATCATTTGAGGTGATGAGAGGGTTAATATACAGCTATTTTAATAGATAAAATTTTAATATTTAATGTTAATAGACAGCTATTCTCGCTGCTGGGCTGGCAACCAGGAGAGACGGGAAGGCATCGAGATGCACGTTAGGGATGGAGATTTCTCTCAGGGTTAATGTACAGGTCAGAAATCAGAGCCCTTGGCTTGGGAGCAGCAGAGAGCTGCTTTTGCAAAGCAACCACCCTTTCCAATATAAAAAGTCCCTTTTCATGTGCTGGCTTCCTATGCTTGCTGCCTGTATTTCTTGCTGGGCTCCACAAGGTGGCACAAGGAAACTGCTCTCTCTCCAGAGGCGCAGCCCCAGATTGCTCCTGCACCAGCAACCGGCTGGGGTTTGGGTTCAGCCCTAGCCTCCAGCAGAACTGGAAAAATCCTATATGGGTATTCCTTTTTAGCTCGCTCAGTGTTTTGCTGGGTGCCCAGAAAGCACACGCCGAGCAGGGTGAAGTTCCGCACACCGCTTCTGTTCTTGGGAGCTTGCAAATCAAGAAGGGATTTGGGGCTGGTCATATTTTGACTGCTGCACCCATGTGGGGATACCTCCCCTTCCCCAAGGCTGTTCACTGGGGCCCTTCTGAGATCGGGTGCCCACAACGCCCCTGGCCCCGTGTGTACCCCAGGATGAAATCCGAATTATACCGGAAAAAGCTGCAAGAAAGTAAGCCTGGCTCTGGCTGGAGCTTTATGAGAAATGCCAGTAAAGGAGGAAAGCACAGCTACAGATGCACGGGAGGTTGTTTTTCTTTTATGAAGTGGAACACGCTTTCTGGCTGGGATGGGCTAAAAAGTTTCCCTTTTCCTATCGATCCAAGGACCCTGGCAAGACAGCTCTGCCTCTCCTGCTGCTGACGGCCTCGGTGCTTCTTCTCAAGTCTGGAGTCATCCATGTTGTAGCCTGCCACCTCTGACATGTCCGGCAGACCATCCTTTACCCCTCCAGCCAGAGTATTTCTGGGTGGCAGCTCCCCTCTCCAGACCGAGCAAGCCACGCCTGCTTCAAGCCACCAGAAGTTCGACCCTTCAGTTTTGCATCTCCCTTTGAAACAAAACCAAACCAAACCCCCAAACCCAGGCTGCCATTTCGAACCACAAATGCTTTTCCTGCGCCAGCCCGTTCCCGTTGTCAACGTTATTCCCAGGACGAAGCAGGCTTGGCAGCTCAGATGGGGGGGGGGGACAGGATCATATGACTCGCCCAAAACCACGCAAACACAGCCAGGCTCCTGGCTTCCCCTCCAGCTCGCTCGCTCAGCCTGCCCCAACGGCTGGAGGAAAAGAAAAGCAGTTTATGTTCACTTATTACTGGGTGTAGCACGAGGGTGTTGATAAGCAGATGACTTATCCGAGCATCTCCAGCGGCTGAGCGATATGAGCTCTATCCCGCGGAGCCAGCGTGTCATGGGTAGTTTGAGCGGTTTAGAGAGCCTTACCGGGGGCGGGGAGGGTGTTTCATGCCAGCTCGCTTCCATCGCCCGCTCGGTGCTGTGCAAGTTGCCAGGTCCATGTTTGCCTCTGCAGAGCCAAGGCCTGGCGTTGCTGGGGGCTTTTTTAGATACAGGGAGGTGACAAGGCTTGCAGAGGCTTTCGGAGAGGTGGCTGGCATTTCACAGGCAAGGAGGCACCTAAAATCTGGCAGAGACAAAGGCCTCTTGCCGTTCCCAGGTGGCGGGGATGGCAGAGGCGCTACAGGGGATGTAGGCTAGGACCTGAGTTGGGGGACCTTGGTGCAAAACTGCTGCTGAGGTGCTAGCTGGGAGCTTCATGGGCAATGCTCAGGTGAAGGACCTCATCCCTCAATATTTCCATCACCAAGCTCATGCTGCAGCAGGCTGGTGGTCTCAAATGCAAGGTTGCAGAAACAGGAGAGGCAGGCAGAGTCCAGCCTTGCTCTCTGGCACCTCCTGCAGCCCCCCCTGTGCCCCAGCCAGGTCTGTTCAGGCACAGCCATCCCTGCCCCAGCCAAAAAGCCCTGCCCTGCACCGTGGAGCCTCAGGGCCGGGTAAGTCTCTGAGGATGCTGAGGTTGCACTACCACTGCATTGTATATATATAATGTATGTAATATTATATAATGTGTGCACCCCACAGTGATGCAAGTGGCTCCAGCTCCACATGGGCAGGCAGCATCCCACTGAAGTCAGCCGCAGGGGCAGGCTGTGAGCGATGGAAAAAGGACGAGGGCTGATGTTGGCTTCGTGGCCTGGAGCAGCAGACGAACAGGAACAGTGATGAGAAGTGTAGGAGCCAGATCCTAGCTTGAACCTGCTCATCAGACACTTGTTAGATCAGCAGGGAGCAGCCCTCCAGGCTGTCGCACCCCCAGGGATGGCAGGTGCCTGGGCTGTGTCCTGCCTTCCCTCCATCGCCCGAGGAGCGGTGCCAAGCCAAGGTAACGCAAGGAGCTTTCTGGATTCAGGGAGCGGACAATTGCAGGAAGGACCCTCTCCTCACTTTTGCCCCTCTGCAGCCTCTTCGTATTTGGAAGAACACCTCTGCCTTCCCTCCCCCTGCCTGCTCCAAGCCCTGGTGAGGGGCCACCTCATCCCAGCAAGGCGACGGGGGCCAGCAGCACATTCAAAAGAGGACAGGAATAATGGTGTTCACTGGTGGTACAGGGGAGAGATGGATGCATGGAAACTCATTAGAGAGTGGATCGACTGACGAGGCTCTCCTTAGGCGACCTTGCTGGGAGCGCTTGCACGGCGCTGAGGCTGCAGGCTGCCTCCCACCAGTCCTTCCTGTCCCTCCAGGGTCGTGTCTGGCAGGGGTAAAAGTGACATGCTCTGTCTTTTTTAGCTGGAATGTGTCACACATCTTGAACAAGGACGGCAATGAAACACTGGGGCAGCTTCAGGAGGGACCAGGAACCCTCCTGGAAGTTGGAGCTTCAAAACAGAGCCTAGCGTAGATTGGCAGGCTGGAAACAAGCTGCGGCTCAAAACAAATTCCGTGGCTTGTGCCAAAGCTACCCAGCTTGAGACCAAGGAAGGGTCCTGCTGAAGAGCATGGGAAGACTGCCGTGGGGCTGGCTGCCAGGGCAGGCAGGGCCGGGAGGTGCCCGGGGCTGGGTGGCAAGAATGGAGCAGGTCTCCTTTGAGGGCAAACCATCGCAAGGAGCTTCTTCAGGCTCTCTGCTGGTCAGTCCAAACCCAAGCCACAGCAGGTAGCACAGACAGTGGTTAGAAAAGCCATGTGATTATGGAGGGGGTGGGTTTCAGCTGGACACCCATGGAGCTGCAGGCCATGGGGCTAAGCCAAAGGCACTGCCCATCCGCTTGTCCCTGGCCTTGGGGCCCATCTCCTGGGCTCTGCACCTTCATTTCCACGCCCGCATCTGCCCCATCGTATGCCTGCCCAGACTTTCCCAGCCCAAGACATGCCTTCACACCCTTGCTTGGAGTAAAGGCAGAGACATCTCTGAGCAGGATGCACCTGGGCAGGTCTGGGAGTGCCAAAGTGCTGCCTCACATCGCAGCAGGTTGCTGGGAGGTAACAGAAGAAAAGAAAATTATTTGTTTCAACTTTTATTGAAAATAAATAGAGCAATAATCTGAAAACATCCCACAGCATAGGCACACATCCGCAGCCAGTGACTTAGGCACAATGAGCCTGTACAGACCTAACAAATTAGCTCAGAACAACTTTCAGCCTCTACAAAGGAACAAAATAAATAAGGCTAATAGACAGGGTGAGGGAAGGAGAGTTTGGCCATTAGGGCACCTTGGTGAGGTCGGCAGAGGTGTGTCAAGCTGCTTTTCAGCAGCAGTGACTGGCCCTGGCGCCTGACCTCTGCCTCCTATGGTGGGGTCATGGGCAGCCAAGCTCCAGCCCTGTGCCCAGGCACTGGCTCTAGGAGTCAAACCCACTTATTTTCTGCTTAATAGTCCATGGAGCCTGCACTGGGGTCCTCCGTCTTTCCGGGGCCTCAGGGCTTTCGCTGTGAAAGCTGTGGAGCCCCTTTCCTCATCCTTTGTCCTGATCACCATCCTGGGTGAGTTAAAAAGCAAAAGCCAGCTGTGATTGCTTGTGTGGGCAGTCAACAGGACCTCCAGGAGGGTTTCTGGTTTGGAGTTTCCCACTGGTGGGAATGGTCTGCTTTTCCTGTTCCTGGCTATGAAGCCTTTTCCAAGCTGTTTTAACGCTTGATTCTTCTTTTTGATACCTATGGATCTCCATTTATCTCCAAGGACTTGCCTCGGTCATCCTTTAGACAAGATGAGTCCTTCATTATCATCTGTTTCGCTATGCTGTCTCCCCACCATCATCTCTTAGCAGACAGGCAGTAGCAAGGGACAGATATTTGGGGTCTGTTTCTTCTTTACAGTGATATCGGCTTCTTCTCATGGTAGAGACCCCTCTGGGCTTTAGCAAAGCAGGAATGAGTTCAGCGATGACAACCTGTGCCTTCAGACAGCCTGGAGCAAGCACCCCAGACATGCACAAGCGTCTTCATTTCTCAGGTGGTTAGCTCTCTAAAACTGCGTTTGCTTCATTTTGACCTTGCTACTTGTCTGAACAGGAACATCCAGTTAGTGCCCAATAACTCTGATCTTCTTCACGTCTTCAGAGATGCTCAGGCTGTTTCCAGTGTAACTGGTGAAGCCTCCAGCCCCTTCCACAGTATTGCTTTCCATATGGATAGTGTTAATCCAGGTTCTCACTGCAGGCTGAAATCCCAGGCGCAGCATAATTACATTTAAGATTTAAAGGGGAAAAAAAAATTAAATTGTCAGGATGACCCTCTTGGGCATTTGCTGGGATCACTTGAGTCTGACATCTGCAGCAAAGCTTCCACTTCATCGTTGTCAAAATGGTGTGAAAAACTCTAAGTTTTACTGCAGATTAGATGGGACTATGCTAGAATAGTGCAGCTGGTCCATCCCCTGCCTCAAGACAAGATTACTATGGCCTATGCTGTGTTTAAGCTGTTTGCAAAGACCTCCACCTCTGCCAGCGACAACTGAGGAGTCCTCAGGCTATTGCAGTGGAGTGTATTGGAACGCTGGGTTAAAGCCCAGCCTTCTGAGATAGGCTGGGACATAGTCTCCAGAGGGAAGGGGTAGAAACCTGACCATTGTGATATGGTCTGGTCTCTTTGTGGAGCAATGGGAAGGAATAGGGGACCAGTGCTCTCATCACCAGCTGTGGAAGAGTGGGAATGGACAATGAGCAGTCTCCTCCATCCTAGATCTCCTGATCTTTGAGGTATCAAAATACTCTTGGCCCAATCCATCAGCATTTCACATTTAAGATGTATTGAACTGTTGGTCTCTGGCATAACTCCTACATCCGTGTTAAAGCCGGTGATGAACTTCAGCGGGATCCAGGTGCTGACCCTGAAGGTATTTCTCAAATCACATGTCCCAGACTGTGGGTAGGATTTGTGTGGTCTCCACAGTCCATATAGCCCGAAACAGTCTTTGTTTTCATCGATTCCTGTTGGGTTGCAATAGGACATAATCCATTAAGACACCTGTATCAGAAGTGACCTTGAATTCATGTTGATTTTGTAGGGATTTACTTGTATTTGTTCAGCTGCTGTTTACCCTGGTAATTCCTATAAGCTGTAGAGGTTGATGGCCTTTGCCAACTGTTTTACCACCTGCCCAAAGGCAGATGCTTGAATTATATTTTTGATTACTGCAAGCGATGCATTCCCACAGGACCAAGTGAAAAACCTTAATTTCTGGTGGGAACTCTCCCAGCTACCTTTTTGTTAGGCAAGTGTCTGGGTTTCTCTTCATATTAAGGCACTAATCGGGCAGTAGAGGTTGTGGCATTTGCTCCCTTCCAAAGGCAGTCTGGAAACAGAATAGGGAGGGTTCAGCCTCGCTCGTGTTGGTAAAACAGATGAGGAAAGGCAAAATAATTCCTGATACATGGGAACATAAGGCTGGGAGTGATAGGAGGGCAGTATGGTGAACTTGGATCAGGTTTTGGTGCATGGACCTTTCTGTAAACAATCCAAGATGCAGCACTTCTCACATCAGGTTGACAGTAGGCTTGTGGCATAATCCATAAAAAATATAATTGGATCCATCTTAGAAAAAATGGGGTAGATAAGAGAAGGGAGAGATCACGTATCCTACTGCACCATCATCCAGAGTAAAGCTCCCCGATATTCACATGGTTAGGAAAATGTCCTTACAGCTTCCACCCCATAAAGGATGATACACAAACTTTGATTTCAAGTATCCTGTGACAGTAGTTTTCTAATTGCAATAGATGTAAGAGCATTATTGTCCGTGATAATTAACGTTGAATGGCCATTTTCTTTAAGTTGGGGTCATTCCAAATGAGATGTGGACATGCCATAACATAATTAAACAGTTGTATTAATAGATAAAACCCGTAATAATCCCTCAAGGGTCATGTACAGAAATAGCAGTGGCATTTTACACCCCTTCCCTGTCCTGCTTTCTCTGCTCCAGCATGATGGGGATGATAAGAGGTCTTTGTAAAACTGCCAAGAAGCTGATGGGAGAAGGAATGCCATCCCAGCCCTATAAGATCTCATGACTCGGAGATGATTGCAGAGGGATAGTGGCAGAGGCAGAGGGACCCGTGAAATTGCCTCTGCCAGCAGCAAAGGCTTCCTTAGGGTCAGCAGCAATATGTTTGCTGCCGCCTTGTTTGTTGGAGATGCCCTGCTTTTGCTGTGCTCCTGTGAGTCTTGTGTTCTTCTGCCTGTGGCTTGGAGATGGGCTGGAGCTGCTGGTGGATGTTCCTGGTCTGACTCCACCTGGCTTTTGGAAACTCCTCTAGCTTGGCCGGGTGCTTGGGGTGACCCTATGCCGACGGGAGCCAAAACACCCATCAGAGTCGTCCATGGAGTATAGGGTGGTGGGAACCCTGTGTAGGCACGTCTTCCCTCTGCAGCACTTCAGGCAGCTGTTTGGAAAATTAGGCATTGTTATACTTAGAGAAGTTGGGGTTTTTTCCCTGGTTTGGCCAAGCAGGGTCCTCTGCACCTGGAGATGCCAGGCTGAAAGTGAGGATGGGGGAGTGAGAGTGTTGGCTGGTTTCACTGGGGTGGCATATACTACCTTTAGAAGTGACTGAATAGTATCTTCATCTGTCATGGTTTAACCCTAACTGGCAACTAAGCACCACACAGCTACTTGCTCACTTCCCCCGTGGTGGGATGGGGAAGAGAATCAGAAGAGTAAAAGTGAGAAGACTTGTGGGTTGAGATAAGAACAGTTTAATGAAATAAAGTAAAATAGGAGGAAGAGGAGGAGTAGTAGTAATAATAATAATAATATACAAAGCAAGTGATGCATGATACAATTGCTCACCACCCACCGACTGATGCCCAGCCCGTCCCCAAGCAGCAATCGCTTCCCCCTGGCCAACTCCCCCCAGCTTATATGCTGAGCATGACACCATATGGTATGGAATATCCCTTTGGGCAGTTGGGGTCAGCTGTCCCGGCCGTGTCCCCTCCCAGCTTCCCGTGCACCCGGCAGACCATGGGGAGCTGAAAAAGTCCTTGACTAGTGTAAGTGCTACTTAGCAACAACTCAAACATCAGTGAGTGATCAACATTATTCTCACGCTAAATCCAAAACATGGCACTGAACCAGCTACTAGGAGGAAAATTAACTCTATCCCAGCTGAAACCAAGACATCATGCATTGGTTTTGTTGAACTCTGCTTCTGGGTTTATGTCTAGTTATCAGAAAAAACACTGTAAAATGGATGGCTGGAGAAGGTCCAGGCCACTTGTCCAATATATCAGTTCACAGTTGTCTTACAAAAGATTACCAAGAACTGCAAAGATAACAGCTCATGTGAATATTATTTTTTGAAGAGTGGCCCTGCTTCTGGAAGGGCATGTTTCTCTTAAAGAAGATATGCCAGAAATCCCATTCTTTTATCATCTGGCAAGACTGAAAATCAGACATTGAGTCTGAGCTCCATCCATATCTGGTGTCCTAGGAGAGGCTTAGCTTGTAACACTTCTGCCTTCCATTTTGCCACCCAGGTACCCAGACGCCAACTCAAGTGCACCTGAGGACTAGTTGAGCCTGCAGCTAACAGGAAACACATAGCTCACCTTGCCCTTTGCATCCCCACTCCTAACATCCACCCCACGCACGCGTGGTCACCACAGGCGCTGGTGAACTTCGTATAACATCATCTGGCCCTATGACATATGGTGGTGTCTGTGTGAGTGGCTCTGGGTTTGTTTTTTTCTTCCTTTTGCATGAGTTCATAAGGTTTGGGAACCTTTATTCGTGGTTGGATGACAGGGGAAAGAGCTGTCGGCAGGCGGGTGTAATTGTCCTCCTCAAAGCAGAGGATTGCTGGAAGCTGGTGGTTGCTGGGTCTGGACCGTTACAAAATTCAGCAAACTGCTTTGAAGGGGGGGAGGGGGGGAAAGTGCCTTTCTTTCCTGGTACATACACCACCGAGCTGGGGGAGGAGAGTTTCCCTGAAGAGACGCAGTTCCCAGGCCAGCGTAATGCTTGAAACTTATTCCGTGGACCTGCACGTGAGACGTTTCCCACACGGTGGTTTTCTGGCTAAACCATCACTTTGGGGGGTATTGGCACTGCTGAGCACTTGCGTTTTTCACATTTTCATGGCATAGCAGGCCACATCTTCCCAATTTTATGCAACCTCCTTATTCTTCTGGAGAAGAAAGTATTTGGATCTGGGTGGCGCAAACCCC
This sequence comes from Anhinga rufa, assembly GCA_013400875.1. Lineage (NCBI taxonomy): Eukaryota > Metazoa > Chordata > Aves > Suliformes > Anhingidae > Anhinga > Anhinga rufa. Next base: position 90,832 of record VZTV01056358.1, read on the forward strand.
AGTGTTGGAGCTCCTGGCGTGATTGCACCAACAGGCCCTGGAACAGGGTCTCACTGTGATGTTAATTAGGATCTATTGACCGGCTCTGCTGTTCGGGTGCAGTGGGGCGCGCATGGGCTCTCAAACACGCTTATGTAAGGAGCAGCCCAACTGATGTCTGGCTCCTGCCAATAAACTAATTGCTTTTGCCGGGACCTCATCTCTGCTGGGAGAGGAGCTAGAAATCAATTCCTGGCTTCCAGCAAAGATCATGCATTCCTGATGTCCAAGCTCAACATTGCATCTGTAATCATCACTTTTTCTGCATAAAATTCATCCAAGTTTGGATTCAAAATCCTTTTCTGGCTCATAGAGTTTAATCTAATCTTTGTTTCAAGTGAATTACCGGGGTGGATAATTCCCTGCACTCCATGGGCAAGTGCAGTGGCTGAGCAGCAGGGAGGCTGGTCCCACCAGGCAGAATAGTTTTCCTCTTTGGTCTTGCTGTCTTGCTCTCTGTTTAGATACAGCTTGGGGAGGCAGGGGGGAAGTGTGGTTAGTATCAGTATTTGCTCCCCAAAGATGAGAAATGGGCTTCTTTTAATATCCAGGGTCTGGGGAATTCCTGCTTAGAGACACAGGGAGCGTTTTACTGAGCAAGAGACCAGCTTTGGTAGTTGGATTATTGCAATATACATCCCTTTGGGTGTGTAACGTGTTCGGCATTTTTCTTAAAATCCTGTCAAACCATCTTCTCTTGCTAACCGTAAATGAGGGGAGCATTGTGTCCTAATTAAGCTGTTTGCTACAAGCAAAGCTCAGCTTCCTGAATCGCTGTGAGAGTGGTTAGCGAATGCGGGAGGCCAGTCCCACGCCAGATGCTCTTGATTTTTTTCTTACAAAGCTGTTGGCAGGGGGGAAAATTGGTTTAACGAGATCAGACACAGAAGAGCGAGCTGGGGAGCGAGCAGCAGGAGAGCAGAGGCTGGCGGTGGGGCAGGACCCACCGTCACAGAGCCGGTCCCCCGGGGCACAGCTCCTCCTGGGGATGCTCGGCCCCCTCCCAAACCCCGTGGCCTGCCTTCCCCGGGGAGGCGTATGAAGGTTTCGTTTGATTCGCGCACCCTGCATAAAGCAGGCAGCTAATCTGAGAGCAAACATCTCCCTTAGCCTCAGCCAGGCGGAGGAGGTCTGGAGCTGCCTGCAGCTCTGGGCAGAGCCCCGGGGGAAGGCAGGCCTGGGTGACGGGGAGTCACCGCAGCACATAGGCTGTCCTGCTCGCCGCTCCTCGCTCCTCTTCGAGGGCAGGATCTCCCAGCGGAGCGGCTGCGGTGCTGCCGGGAGCCAGCCGGCCTGCCCGCAGCTCTGCCTCTGCCCGTGTATATGGGCGGCTGCAGAGGCAGGGCTCGGCTCCTCACCCTCCATCAGCGTACGGGAGAGCGGACGCTCGCGGGAGCGAGCAACGGGACCGGGTTCGGCTCGCCGGGACGAGATGGGGAGGAAGCTGGACCTCTCCAAGTTAACCGATGAAGAGGCCAAGCACGTTTGGGAAGTCGTTCAGCGGGACTTTGACCTGCGGAAAAAAGAGGAGGAACGTCTGGAGTGAGTACCCGCTCTCTGGTCCACAAGGTTGGGTGCGAGCAAGCCACAGCCTTGTCCCTCTGTGCATCCTGTTGAGTGCGGGTTGTAGGAATACAGGCGATGCCTCGAGGAGGAACAGCCGGGACCTGGCTGTTAAAATCAAACCTGGTGGTTAATAGATTAGGTTATCAGCGGCGAGGTGGCGTGTTCCGGGCTGCAAAGGTGCAAACTGGCGCTGCGCCATCAGCGGCGATGCAGGGCCGTGTCACCACAGCGGTTTATGGGGACAAATATCTGGCCCCTGCTCGGGAAATACCTTACTGGGGCTTGACGCTGGCGTGGCTCTCAGGGGGAGACCTTCACTTGGAGCAAAGGATGGGACTTGGCGCCGTTGCTTTTGTTTCATTTGACGGTTCTCGTGCGTTTAGGACAGGAGGGGTATTCAGTGATTTAGTGGGTCCTGGGAGTCCACAGACTCCTGAAGGATCCTGGAAAAAATAACTGAGAGGAGTAGTAAAGCTGTTTTCGTAGCCTTAAATATGCTATGCAGGGAGCTGTGCTGTTCTGGGAAAGTTTTAAGGGACCACAGATTAGGAAAAGATTGAAAATCCCTGGAGCAGCAAATGGGTGTATAGGGCATTTGACAAAAGTGCTGTTTAAAAAATGTTCAGTCAGATTAGATTAAATTTTGAGTGCGAGGAGTTGTGGGGGTTTAGGCCTTGTTCATTACCTACATCAGGCACTGAACTTAGTAATTTCTTAACTTTATTTCAAGAAGCTGCAACGTCCCTGTTCGGGGTCTGGCCACGTTCTTATTATTATCCTGCCCTCCCAGGCCAGGTTTGGGCAGCGTTGTGCCCCCACGGAGCCCTCATACCCTCCTAGCTCCAAATGTTATGAGGCAGGGCTGGTTCCAGTGGCAGAGTGATGCTCTGGGGACCAGGAGCTCACTGGTTCCTCTATCAGATCCAAGAGGAAAGGTGAGGGGTGAGAGTCACCCTTGTTCATTTGGGATATCTGCATCTGAGCTGTCAAAGCATTCCCCGAAAGCTTGCCGTTGTGGGTTTCCACGCAAGGCTGTGTTGGAGCCTCTCCGTTTACACCATTAGCCATGAGAAGCTCTCAGCCACATATTTTTGAACCTCCTGATTATTTTTTTTTTGCCTAAGAAAACCCAGTCTGTGTGGGAGGCAGAGATAATTCACTATCATCAGCTTCTGCCTTCCTCTGCTGGTAGCTCTGAAGTGCAGGATGGAGATCAGACAAGGGTATTTAAAAAAATTATCACCCTGGAAAGGGTGAATGTCTCCCTTGTGATGGATCTGAGCTCTGCCTGGAGGAAGGAGGTGGGGACCCACGTTGCTGTGCCCTGCAGCAAAGAAGTGGGGGAGGTGAATTCCTTACCTACTTGACCTTGGTGCCAGACTGGCTTATCTGGGTCTTCTCTGATGCCCAGGAGGCTCCCAAAGTGAGTGCCCTGGTATGGGAGGTGCAAGAGGGTGTGCAAGATAGGGAGAAGGTCTCAGGATGCTTCTACCCATCTGCTGCTGCTGTCTCCCCTAAGCAGTATTCCCCCTGTCCCAGCACTTACAGCTTTTTTTTTTCTTTGTTTGTTTAAATTTATCATTTAATCCTGCCCCAGGAGGGCCGGTGTTAACCCAGTGGTGCCTGGCGCTGCCCGAGTCTCTAGGGTAGAGCACTTTACCTGGTCTGAGGCTTGGTTGCCTCTCTCCACAGGCTCAGCCCCAGCCAATTCCATACATCAGATATTTCTGTAACACCTGGCATAGAGCAGACCACCAGTCTGGGAAAGTCTGCCACGCTCCTGCATGCTGGACACGGAGCTACGTGAGCGTTTTCTGCCTGTAACAAGCTGAGACATGATGTGAGGTTATGGGAGACCCTGCAGCCATTCACCCTGCTCCCTGTGCTCCGACCAGCCTCATTCGCTTTTTTATTAATTTGCTTTTCTGTTCACTGGGCTTGTCTCAACCTGCAAGTCTTGAAGAAATGTTCCCCTCCAGCTTGGTCTTTTTCTTCCCTTTCTGCTGCTTCTCTGCATTTTCTTTTTGGCAGAAGCTATTCACCAACAACGGACAAAGGCTTCAGCTGGCCAGAAACTGCACAGCCATGCGAGGGTAATGCTTTGCCCGAGAAATTAAATAATGGCCACTTTGTGGGGACTCTCCTTGCTCCCTGCCAGCAACCCCGTTTTGGGGGGACGGTTCCCTGCATCTTTCCTGGAGCTCAGCCGGACCAACCCCACTGCAATTTGGCATCCCACCGCCGCTGATTTATTCTGCCGTGAGCAGAGCAGGGAAAGGTCTGGCTTGTGCTCCTGCCAGCAAGAGGAGACAAGAGGCATGTGGTTCCTGCTGGTTTTAAACTGGTTTGACTGAGACTTGTCCTTCTTTTGGCAGGTCTCCGGGGCGAGGGAGGGGTGGTGAAGGGATCCGACCGGTCTCTGGAAACCAGAAAAAGCAGTCCCGTGAAAGATGGGATCCTGCTGTAAACAGCCTGAGTACGGGATGGAAAAGGAGCACTGAGCCCAACCCAAGGGTTTTATATTTTTGGGGGTTTGTTTTTAGTAGCCACCTATAAATTTACTGCTGGACATTTGCACCAGGTCATTCAAAACACCGCTAGGATGGCAAATAGCTGAATATAAAAACTAGGTACCCAGTTCAGTCTTTATACTGGTTTTTACATGTCCCAGATCCTTGGTTAATGCAAGTTGGTGTCGCTCCAGTGCAACAGTGAATGCAGCCTGGAGTGCTGGCCGTGAGTTAGTGATAAGTCTCCCCCAGAAAAAACAAGAGCTGATCCCTAATGTGCAAACTGATTTGGTTAAACAGAGATTAGCCTGATATACATTCATGTCATTCCCATCGCCAACCACAGCGCTGCTCCCGTGGACATCCTGGCACCACACTGCCACGCCAGCAAGGCCCCTGCTGCGGTCACCCCAGGCATCAGCCCGTCACCGGGGTGGCTGGGCGGCACAGGGGGCATCACCAGAAGCCTTGTGCTCCACACTGTGTACGTGAAGCAAGCTCCAAACCTGATTACTTGAGGGTTTTAGCCCAGACTGACTTCTGCTCTGGAAAATGCAGCTTCCTAACCCTGCCTAGACAGAAAACAACCTTCTAGGACCTTCCCTAAAAGTCAAACGTTGCCCGTCAGCCACAGCCCCAAAGGCAAACGTACCTGAGGCAGTGTGTGGCACAGGGAACAAACAGAAAGCCTTTGGGTAGCCCAGGGGGCCCCCACTGGCTCGGCAGGTGTTTTAGCTGGCCCTGGCTGTCGCTGGGGTTTTGGCCTCGAACAGGTACCTTCCTGCATGGGGACCCGCTCTAACAGCTGGGTCTGGATAGCAAATGGTGATGGACTGCCGGGAGAAGGTGCTCTTGGAAAGCACTTGTGCTGGCCGGGCTTTCGCGGGACCGCCGTGAGCATCTCATCCAGCTGCTGTCCTCTGAACAGCCTCATTACACACCACTTCTGCCCTTAATAAAAGCCTCTGCTGAGTTTAGCACTGAAGGACTAGATCAAAACCCCTTTTAATCCTTTTGAATCTCAGATTGCCTTTTTTTTTTTTTTTACACTCAGAATTCCAGAAAGCTTTTAATTCCTAGATGGACTTCAGGCTCAGAGGTCGTGTTGGGTTGGGATGCAGATGAGACTTCAAGAGTCGCTCTTCTGAGGTTCCTGGGATTTATGATCAATACAAAGCAAATGGGACAGGCTTTGGCACAACCAATTCTAATCGTAAATTTAACAGTGGCAGATCCGAATATACTGTAAACCTGCCCTGAATCTGGACCTTGCTTCTTTGCTCAGCTTATTTAACTTGTGATATGTTATTTATTAGATTTGCCCTACAGCTGTTTCCACAAGCTGTGGGACTCAGGATGTTCCCTAAAAAATCATTCCTGAAATGATGGAAGCGTGAGGGGGTTTGCCATGTGACAGTTTGCAGTGAAATGCTACCAAAACCAAGTTCCTGTGTTTTGGGATGCTTTCTGCAGGGAGCTGAAATGCAAGATCCACCAGGAGAGCAGCAAGAGAGAGTTCCTGACGAATCAGTCCCACCTCAACGAAACCCACTGCGTCCACTGCCTCCAGCCCTTCAAGTTCCTGCTGAACAGCAAGCGGCAGTGCCTGGACTGCCACTTCTACATCTGCAAGAACTGCAGCCGCTACAACAAGAAGGAGCAAGGCTGGGTCTGCGATCCGTGCCGCCTCTCCAGGTACCGCTCCTGCAATGGAGGGCGAGGGGCAAGGCGAGCCTCGGGGCTGAGGCTCAAGAAGAGACTGGCCCAAACTCAGCATTCCTTTATGCTGGTTAGAAAACGGGCTGTGTTTTTGTTAAGAGACAATATCTGGGTGAGGGTCTGGTCACCATGAGCGTGGCTGGACTGGCTCACCCGTATGCACATCCTCTCTTTGGGCAGGATCGTGAAGATCGGTTCCCTGGAGTGGTACTACGAACACGTGCGATCCCGTTTCAAGAGGTTTGGAAGCGCCAAAGTGCTGCAGTCCCTCTATGGCAGGCTGCAGCCGGGGCAGGGGGTGAACTCTGCATTTCTAGGTGAGGAGGAGCACTGGGGTTTCTCCTGCCCTGCTGTGGCACAGGGCATCTGTGCAGCACCGTGTTGGGATGTGCACCAAGGGCGGAACATCAGCATCGGTGCCGCTCTGAGTGCCATGCAGTTTCGAGGCTGTGCAAAACATTTCAGAGAGGAAGCAGAGGTTCAGAGTGGTGTGTTCATACTGGGAGCAGCAGAGCAGATGTTCTTGGTGGATTTCTTTTTTCCCCTGTTAAGGTTTAAGGTTTTGCCACGGGCTTGAGAATATCTCGTGCTTAGTTTTAAAAGTCTCATGTCCCGCAGTTTCTAAGTGTATGAGTTGCAGCTCTTGTTTTTCTTTCTTTTAGGACTTTTCATCACAGGGGAGAGATTGTGAAATCAACCCAAGTTTAACCTGCAGGTCCAAAACATCCAGCTGGCTGGATAAAGCCAGAACTCATTTTTTCCAATGTCTTAATGATTTTTACAGCCAATCTGATGATGCTCTGGCACTGACAAAATTGTATCAAAATTAGTGGGTTACCTGTCACCATAGCTATGTTCTTCAGAGCTCTGTAGATCTTCAGTGTTTCCGAGATTGGTCCAACACTGCATAAACACATGCTGAAATCTGTTGTTAATAAGGTATTATTTACTGGGTGGCTGTTAGTTGCCATCCATACAACTGCTGCACTTCTTTGCCTATTGCCTTCGAAAACCGATGTGGATTTTATTCCCATCTTGAGAAGCCACAGAAAGGTTTGCACAAATACCATAGACATGAGCTGCTTCAACTGTACCAATAGTTCTTTTATCCAGACCACTCACGGCAGAAATATCAGAAAGAGCGTGGAGAGTAGTGGCATTGAATATAAAATTAATGGACTGAGAGACGATTTATGCAGCATTCAGTCTGAAAACGCATCAGACCACACAGAAAGGACCATCCGAGAGAAAACCAAACCAAGCGTGAGGATAACAGCGCTTTAGGCTTCTTTAATTTGAGATTCTGATGTCTTTTTCAAAAAGAGATGATTCTGATGTTATTCTGCCATTAACACCAGTGAATTGGCTTGACCCTTGAACAAGCAAGAATCTCCTTGAGGGACGTATCTCTGGTTGCAGGAGGTACAGCAGGATGACGTGAGACCACTGCATTTTGCGTGGCCGGCTGCTGTTGGCTGTGCCTCCCCCTGCTGCTGCGCTCCCAGGCGTGTTGCATCAGGACTGTGCAAGGGGTGGCAACGAGCTCTTTGACTTTTAAAAGTCAAGTCCTGTCTCCAAGTGCCTGTTTTGTTCTCTCTAAAGAGCCTTTTTGATGATTGTGCCTTGTGATGGTTAGAGAATGAGAACTCCAGTTAACCATAGCTCTGAGGCTTGATCTTTGTGAGGTATCTGGAGAAAATGTGTTTGTTTATTTTTTCCCACTATTTTTCTTTTCATTTAGGTCTTCATGACAGAGTTTACAGCCTGCCAGACATTAACAGTAAGTTAAAAAAAAAAAAATCGCAGCATGAGGCTTGCAGTTCAAGAGAGGTTTCCAGTGTCTTTTCTTCTTCGCACCCCCTGGCTATGGGCACTCCGGCACTGCTTGGTGTGGCTGGACCGGGGAGGACGTCTCTCCACTGTGGTGGAGGTGAACTGCAATGCTCACCTCTTGCACTGAAGTACACCTGGAGTATCCAGGGGTAGACTCAGATACAATAGGGCTTTTAGTTACATGCCAAACTTGAAGCTTGCAGGTACTCATCATCTCAGTGCACCTGTGTCATACGCTTAAAGCTGGCCATATTCTTAAGGAACCCACTGAATTTGTGTCTTCAGGCTGCATTCCTTAGGAGCCCTTGCAGGAAAGATTCACGGCACCTTGCCGTTTAACATAGGAAAGAGCATTTTGCCCACCTTGACTTTAGACTTGGTCTGGCATTTGTGCTTTCCCAATGTGCTGCTGGGCTTGGCAGCGACCCGGGTACAGAGGTGGGGACTCAAAAAGGCACAGGTCACTGATAAATAGCAGAGCTGGCTGATGGGAACCAGGAATAGGAGAGGCAGAGCAATGTTGGGCTGAGCTGCAGTGCCTTCAAACACTGGAGTCACCCAGGTGGGCCTCAGGGTGCTCTCTGTGGTGCAGGTGTCCTTCATCGTCCTGTGGTGGTCACTTCCACATCTGTGTTGGTGCACAGCTGGAAGGGGAAGCAATGAGAGGCCAGCCAAGCTTTTGCAAGATCAAGTGCTACTAGTGGATATCTGCAGGAATCCTAGGAACTGCACCCCGCAGAGCTTCTACCCTACAGACCTTAGGCTGTGGTCACTGCGTGCCAGCTGCAGCACTGGGGCTACCTTTAGGTGTTCCTGTCCCTTTCCCATCCTTTGCCCCCTTCCCTTTAATTGTGCAACCTACTGGCCATGGTGTAGTATGAAAAAAATTAAAAAAGAAAACAAATTTTGGGAGGTATTTTGGACCTTTTGACCCCTACAAGAAGCATGGCCTCACCTACAGGTGCGTTGTTGTGACCACCATGGTGGGGACTTACCTCCCCCAGGAACAGGGTGCAGGAGTGCAGGAGCTGCCCGTACACGGCGTGCCGTTGTCCCCCCTCCAGGTGAATGCCAGCTCCTCACCAGCGGTGGCATTGGCGCGGACGACAGCGATGAGGAAGATGATGTCTTTCGTGGAGCTGAAGCAGAGTGCTACAGCAGAGTAAGCGTTTCGTTGTGGGGCCCCTTCTGCCTCACTTTGTGCCCTCAGCTGCCGCGGGCATGCCTTGGGTGGTGGCGGCGGCGGCAGCGGCGGTGATGGCAGTGGTGGTGGTGGCTTTCTGTGCCGTGTTCAAAACTGGGCCTTTCTCTGTTTTCCTTTTCTGAGATGAGCCCCTCTCCCAGTTTGTGTAGAAACAACCAAGTCAGTAAAATCACAGATACTTGCCCTCTGGAAAAAAGACCTGCTCTTGACACTCAGGAAGACCCCAGTTAATATAAACGTCCCAGCTCCTAACCGTATAACGAGAACCTGCCTGGTTTTTTACCAGAAGAGATACCTGGTAGAGTAGCAAAGCACAGCTGGGTTCATTGATTTATCTCCTGTTTTTTTCTGGGACTATGTGTATGGATTGAAATGCAGATTAAGCAGCCTGATGGGAAGTGTATTTGTGCTTGAAGCCTGTGTGAAATCTGCCAGTGTGTTCGAAGTGCTGGTACAGTTACATACATGCTGTTATATACCCATAGCCGCAGGCTGAGATGGTGTGTATGCGCTGCATTTCACATGTTTGATACTTCATTTTGATCTGCTTCTGAAGTCTTAGAGGCTTGTCCAAGCTGCTCCTGCCCCAAGGCAGCTAAGACCTCCCAAATATTTGGGGAGATCTGCCCACAGCATCCTTTTCTGAAGATGGGGAGATGCTTCAGGACTCAAAAGCATCTCCTGAATCTCTTTTTGAGCTGTAACCTGGCTCAGTTTTCCCATAGTGCCTTAATAAACGAGGATAGAGCTTCTCTCTGTCTGCTCATGGCCACAGTCCTGAGCCAGAGACTGTGGAAATCAGGAACCCACTTTTCCTTGACTCCAGCATAAGCACATGTGGCCCTATGTACCCGGTTCCCTGCAAGCAGGACAATGTTGGACCCAAATTTTCTCTGCAAAAAGCAGGAGCCTTGCTTTGGACTGTGCAAACTCAGGCAAACTAAGGAGACAAGGGCCCTCCCCGCCCCCTTTTTTCAAGGTCAATTGTGGTTTATGCTCAATTTTCCTTTCTTACACTTCTTACGCTGACTAAGATGCGCAAGACAAAGCGCCTGCTGTCTGTCCATCCCTTTGATTTTGAACTGGACTCAGAGTACTCTGCTCAGTCTCGCCGCCAGTCTGTGCAGCTCTCTCCAGCAGCCAGCAGCCCGGATGCTTTTCAGGTACTGGGAGAGTGCTGGGGGGTTGCTTTCCTCTCTTCTTCCTTGCTACCTCTGCTACCTCCCACTTCAGCTGGTGTTGAGAGGTGATGGTGCTGATCCCCACTTCCCATAGCCCAGTCCTCACTTCCCATAGCCTGGCTCGCTATCTCTACTCCCATTTCAAGTGTTTTGCCTAAGGCTGAGTCAGGAGTAGGACATCTGACTGAAACAAGGATGGGTGGCTAGATAAGATAACAAGAGGCTCTCTGCAGAAAACAGTTTTCTTGTGTTGCCCCAAGGCTATGGGACACCGGAGTTTCCAGCGAGATTTTGGAGGTTCAGCTTTTGGAGGTTCAGCGTTGAAGGGATGAAATGAAGCCAGACTCCTCTCCCATTATCCCCCCCAGTTTGGGGCTGGTTTTGCCCCGTGGTGGCACTTGGGACGCAGTTGGCTGGCAGCTCCATGGAGCACACCACCCTCTTGAGACTGAGGAGATGAATCCTGCAGAGTCAGCGTGACCGCAGGAACGGTACCTGTGGGGTGGGGGTCCCCATTAGTCAGAGGGGAGAACAAAAACTGCATGAACACTGGTTATGTCTATTAGGAAACTATATTTGTCTTAATATCAGGAGGTCCTAACCAGGAGCAGGACCCAAGGGCAGCTCCAGCATGAGTGACTGCAGTGAGCTGCCCCCCATGATCCCAGGGAGGGCTTGGGGTCAGCCATCCCCACCTTCCAGCTCTGGGGAGCAATGCAGACAGAGCTGCCCTGGATGTGGCAAAAGCTCTTCCAGCTTAAGATGCTTCAGATCAAGCTTTCTGGCCTGCTCCTATTTGTCTTTTCTGCTGGAATTTCACTTTAAAGTTTAAAGGAGCTTGATTTTTTTCAAACAGTACCCTTGGGTAGAACTAGGATGTACTGAGACATGTAACAAAAGGGTTTTTTTAAAAAAAAAAACAACAAAAACACAAACAAAAACCCACTACCCCAAAATTCACACCATTCCATGTAAATTGATAAGAATTTGGGGCAAACAAGTAGATTAATTCTTTCTTTATCTAAGCCTGACTTTATGCAGGAGAATTCAACATGAGTCTATGGAGGGCGGGCCCCTGTCAAGATCACCTGAATTATATTTATCAGTTACAGATTATTTAAGGGGCAGAAGGTGGCTATTGTTTGAATAAGGGAAAAGGCATGGTGTTTTAAAAGATTAGAGCTTTTTGCAGCTTAGCTGTAGGGACTCTGTGCCTAGTTCTTGTAAAAATTAACAGTGCCCCCTGGTAGCGATGAGAAGTATTGCTCAGGGTTCATCAGCAAGACAAATAAGGCTTTAAAATGGATTAGGAATTGGCGTTATAAAAGGTCAATCCATGCACGTATTGGAGGATAAAGCTAGGAGCTGTTAGCGAAGGCCAGGAGTGGCAGCGAGACCTTGCAGGCAGCTGCTCAGCAGCTATCCTCATCTCTCAGCCCTTCCCAGATTTCCCCAACGCAGCTGAAGATGCCTCCCAGGAGTCCAGGATTGCGGAGGCAGATCTGGTCTTCCACCACGTCTTGCAGGAACAGGGACCGGGCGTGACCCCTCCGGAGCAGCACTTCAGCACAGAGGTTCGGCTCACCGTCAACTCACGGAGAAGGAGCCTGGAAAGAAATGTAAAACCTGGTAGGTATCTCTGGCCAGGCTCTTCTTGTATCTTGGGGAAAAGTGGCCACAAGTGTTGGACCAAAATGAAAATGTCTTTGATTGTTTTTTTTTTTAACAACCTCAAAGCCACTAAAGGGCTGGAGTGTCAAGACAAAATATCCATCTTCAAAAGTGAATTTTTTTTTTCATGAGAGAATTGGCTGTGGTTATTTGGTTGTAATGGGCTGGTTTTGTCCCCAGAGAACTCATTCTTCAAAGCCAGAAGGGTTGTTCTTAAGGTGTCCAGCCCTTTCATGCCTGGATGTCTTGTCCAGAGTAAGAACTAGGTACAATCAAATGACACTACTAGAAGCCAGGCTAGAAGCAACGGGATGTCCTGCAGGCAGCGACAGATGAATTGAACTCCTTGCCAAAGGATGTCGTAGGTGCAGAAATTTTAGAGCTTTAAGGGGACTTGAACTGGAGTAAGACCGGACAAGAACCGGAGGGAAGCACTGGGGGTTGCTAAGCAGCATCCTTGTAGCTGTGCAGGGTACACTGGCAGGCTGCAGGATCTGTGGTTTCATGAGTCTATAAATTCCCTAGCAAATGATGTTGCAGAATTTTGCCTTTTACTACTATTGTTTTTCCTGCTGTGATAGCAGAGCCAGGAGGGTTGGGTACTGGCCTGTGCACATGCAGCTGTATATATATATATATCTATCTCCTTCTGGGTCTCCAACTGCTTGGTTGTATTTTCAAGTGCTTGATTTTCAGGGCACCAGGAAACACTGGATAAGCCTTACTGTGCACTGTTTAAATTCCTAATCTGAGCCCCTCTGGAGCGACACAGCAGCAGGGTTCCCTGGCTTGCTAATTCCATTTTCTCTCATTGTTTTTGTCTCATTTGAAATTCTTCTTTAAAAAAGAGAAATTCCACTCTTTTAAATGCTCTATCCTAGACTAGTACCTCTCTAGCCTGAGAAAAACATCCTCCAGCACCTGAACAGTGCATGAAGGGCAGTGTCAAAACCTGTGTTACAACAAAATTGGGAAGGCAATAGCAGTTTTTGGTGAGAGGCCTGGCTGTTTGGGGCATCAGAGAGCAAGGATGATGGTCCTCGTGCCCACTGCTATCTCAGCAGCGCCGTGTGGGATCCTGCTGAGCTAGGTGCTGTGCGGCCACGGTGGATGGAGCTGCAGCCTGGCGCAGCATAGCCATCCTTAATCTTAGTCTCTCTTGCAGAAGCATCTCCTGCCAAAGGATAGAAAGTGTGATTTGGAGAAGTGCTTCATTATTTGCTTGTCTTAAGGATGGGGCCGATGTCCAGGAGGTAACTCAGGAGTGTGAATCTCTTGTACCTTTGTGCTGAAGCCTTCTCTCTCAAAAGGCAGCCCCTGGAATGAGCAGCCCCGGTCCCGGTACTCTGCAGATATGGACACCTCTGATGAGGACATGAAGGGAGCCCAGTTCCCTGCCTACCCACCCCATCACGCAAAACGCCGGAACAGAGCTTCTTCCCAGGAGAACGTCAGCCACTCTGGGAATCAGGTACCAAACAGCTGTTGAACCTCTTGTGAGACCAAGTCCGTGGCCAAGACTCTCTTGCCCTAAATGGCACTTGCTATCTGCGAGGTGCAGGATGGTGCAAGATGGTTCAGAGGAGAAGAGAAGCAGTGGTGGCAAAGCAAGGTAGTCTCCCAGCCAGGATGCATGGGGCCAGTTTGGTGGCCACGCTTCCCATGTGCGGGTCTGAGAGGGAGCAGCGTGGATCCCAGATCTCTATAGACTTGAGATCCCTCTCCTCCTCTTCAGCTCAGGAGCTGAAGAAGCTGGGAGTGTAGCCACTTTGGATTGCCAAAGCAATACTTGGCCTGTGGGATGACCTAGGAGCTGGCTCATCTAAGTGTCACGTCATGGTTGCATGCCACCAGCAAGAGGAATGCCCAGGCCATGTCCTGCCCTCCATCTTGTGAGAGACCTGCCAGGGTGGTTGTGAAATGGGAGCAGGGCTGAGACCTGGGAAGGTGCGCTTAAGGCTTCTTCATTCGTTAAGGTGAGGAAGAACAGACTTTTCTCTGCATCGTTAGGATGATGCAGAAGTCCTCTGGAGCTCTGTGCCTCTTCTCCCAGGTCCTCCTTCCAGCCCTTCCGCTTTTACACACATGGCAAAGAGAAAATCAGGCACTGGTGCTTCACTCTGCCCATGCTGCTGTCACAGTAACAAGTCTGCCTTCGTTGCTGTTAATTTTCCAGCCTGTCCTCATTTTTAATCTGTGAGTTACCTATTGTTTTCTGTGTCCCCAAAAAGGCTTTCTTCAGTTGAATGCGCTGGTGCTGTATGATCAGCCCAAGGTTTGGAGAGGCATATTTAATAAGCATAAAGATCCTTTTCTTCCTTTGCAGTGTGTAGTGTTCTTGCCCCAGTAGGACTCGGTCAAGACGACCTGTCACGTATCTCTCTTGAATGATGATAATAGGGGGAAAAGTCTAGAGAAGGGTGTCGAAAAGGCTGCGAGCTTGTGTTTTAATTGTCAAGCAAGGACCTGCAGTTCCCGATGCCACCTTTGTGAATGGTGGGTGGTGGGAATAGTAAAAAGCATTCCTCAGACGTCTTAAGCTGCAAAATGTGCGGTGATGTTTGACTACACAGATACACAGGGAGAGCCCGCTGCTTGTTTCTGCTCACAGCTGGTAATTTTGGATGTCCTGGACCCCCCTTTGGGTAATCGGTGGGGGATCTGTAATCACAACCACCCCTCAGCACCACACTTCATGTGCCTCTGTCGGGAAACCTTTCCTTTGCCTTTTATTTCTCTCAGCACATGTTTTAATTAGTAAATGCCATTCCTTTTTCAGTCAGCAGTAAATGGAAGAACCCTGGACTGGGTGTCCTTAATGAGGCCACGGTACGTTAGGCATGAAATGTGCACCATGCTTTGCAGTGGGGAAATGGAGCCAAAACCCTACCAATGCTTCAGATGACTTCCTTCATCAGCTGGGCAAGCTCTTGCTTCAGGGCAGTCTGGCGTGCTTTGTGGTTTGCTCCATGACACCAGTATGAAGGCTGCTGTGGAGCCTTGTCACTCTAATGGTTACAAGACATCTTCTCACTCCCAATTTAACCCCATTTGCTCTTATGCCAACGTCATTCATTAACTTAAATGGCTCTTCATCCTTCCTGCCCTTTGTGCTGCTGTTGGATTTACAGCTAGCAACCACACTCCCACAGAGCCTTCTCCTCGACCAGCAGGAAGAGACCTGGCTCTGTGCTGGACCATTAACTTCAGAATGATGCATGCATGCATCACTGTCACCGTTGGCCAAGGAGAGGCCAGGCACAAGCCCAGAGAAGAGAGAAGGCAAGAACATCCAGATTTTGATGCTAGCCGGCTCTGTCATATTGGCAGAGTTGGAAGAGGTTCAGAAGAGGCTGGTGTCCATCCTCTTGTCCTGTGGTTGGAGGAGATGGAGGGGCTGAGGGCAGAGACAGGCCAGGAGGGATTTGGGACAGCGAGCAGAGGACTTCATTGTCCTGAGCAGCAATGCGGTGGCTCTTGAGCTGCTGACAGGCACTTCCAGGGTATGTCATGTAGCCATCATCAGGACTTCTGGGGTATCCCAGCCCCTCATGGGACATCCCAGGGGACGGTGAGGATGGCTGAATATGACTGATCACCCTGGCACTGCACTTCTCAGAAGCTGTGCCCTTTGGCAATTCAAGGTATTGGCCTGTGGGGTGTAGGGTCCAGAAGCATGTTTGTTAACCCCTGCTACCCTGTACTGAGTCTCCCATAGCCTGGCTTCAAAAACAATGTTGTTCAAAATACCTTGTTGGCATCTGAAGGTTTCAAGAGTTGGAGAGCTCCACTCTTTGCCCTGCATCACTTTGACCCCACAGATGAAAACCCTCTTTCCTAAAACTGCCTCAGGTGCAAGTTTGTCAAAATATGTTTGATCTGAAAATCACTTTTGCTTTAATCCTGGAGAGGATACGCTGTTCAGTCCCAAACTTAACTTTTCCAGTAGCAAAAGCAGAGGCTGTTCCCTAGCCCTGTGACTCCAAGAGCTGAAGGTGCTTGAACAAAATTTAAAAAATAAAAAAGCACTATGAAAAAAAGCTCTTAAACCTGATAAGACATGGAAAGAAGCCCTGAACTGGTAACTGTGCAGGTCTTTGCCTTTAGGTCTTTAGAAGCCAGGTAAGAACAGGACCAAGCCCCAAGGAATAGCACCAATTTACCAAGCTGCTCCCCAAAAGCCATTCTGTTGTACCTCAAGGGAGCTCAGTGGTTCTGGATTCCTGAAGCTTTGATGACATTTGGTTCCTCTTCTTTACATAAAGCTTCTGTTAGAGGTATTGGATATTTGAGAGACTGGAGGCAGCACCTCTGCTAGAGCAACCTGTCTTCCCTCCCCAGCAGCAAGTGATAGTTTGCCCTAACTGATGTCCTCCTTATGACCTGTGTTTTAAGTTTCTTCACTTTAAATGTTTTAATACAGAGCAGCATTTGCCAGCTTTTGTCTTGTGGAAAGCAGTGCAGGGTGGTCCAGCCCCTGATGGCGATGCACCCTAATGGGGTGACCATCATGCATTAAAATGAGCCTTGCTTGGGAAGGACAATGAAAGCTCTTCTGCTCCTATCCTTGTAGCCCATCAACAGCAGACCGTGCATTATGCTCTGACTTCTCCGAACCTCTGTGTTATGGTGGCACGGTGGTGCCGGGTGCTCAGTTCATCGCCATCTCTTCCACTGAAGCTGATGGCCCATCACAGACTTCTCATTGTCACCAGGAGCGATGCAAGAGTCAGGCCTTAAACAGTACCGAGAAACCACTTAGAGATGGATTGGATTGCTTCCTGCCTACGGGTTTAATGCTGTTTAAAGATGCATTCAGTTCGGGATGGTAATTACAGCACTCTGCTCTCCGGAGTGTCAGGTTTTTATATTCATCTTCCCTTAAGCGGATACAAACTCTCCAAGCTGTTGTGAGGATCTAATTAATCGAACACTAGCAAGCACAAAAACTAAGTGAGAGGATGGAAATGTTATAAAAACAAAGCCAAGCCCTCACATCTCTTTGTTACTGCATTTACTGACTGCATTTGCTTCTCGTTCCCCTTTGAATGGGAGGCAGCCACTCAGAACAGCAGTGATGTGGGAGGTAGTGTTATAAAATGGGCAATATTTCTCATCATTTGTGTTTTATTTGTTTGGATCAAAGGAGAAAGACTTTTTTTTAAAGAAAGTAAAACTTCAATTTCTGAAAGGAGAAACTAAAAAAGCTTCCTTTAATGTTTTTTCAGTGATTTAACCACAAAAGTTTGGCTCTTGAGCATAGAAAGTGACTTCTCTTTGATTTTCAGGATTTTGTTTCTCTCCCCGTCTCTCTCCCCTTCTTTTCCCTCCATGACCCTTTTTTTAGTTGGAAGAGTGAAGGAGAAAAGATGGTCAAGCGTCTTGGTAAATCAATGCATGGAGAAGTCGGAAAATTTCAAAGTGTGTTGGGGAAAACTTTCCGGTTTAGTTTTTCTACCTGGAATCTTTCATGGGAAATTCTTACCTTTGTCCCTCTTCCCTTCCAGCGCTGTATTGGCAGGGGGATGATGGGGTAGTAGCTGCTTGAAAAACTTGTTAGTAGGAAGAGAAAATTGATGTTGACTTGAATTTGGGGCAGCATGCGAATGATGGCAAGATAGATGGCTTTGTTACAGCCTGGTGCTTTTGTCTGGACACGGGGTCGGTGAGGTGGCTTTACGCTCACTGCCACCGATGCTTTGGTGGGAACTGCAGTGTGCTGGGTACTCAGCATCGCTTTGAGTTTTCCAGATTTGAGGAGAGGCCGTGCACCTCCTGGAGCTCTTCAGGGTATCCAGGGCCATTTTTTGAAGAGTTATTTTTTAATGTCTTTTAACTCAGCCCACTTGCTGCTTGCTTTCTTCTGCTGGTTGCACTGTTTTCTTACTGTCCTGGCAGTGGTGGCCGGTCTGTTCTCTACTCCTTTTCTCTCTTTCTCCTTTCCTCTAGATTCATGAGCTCAACAAACGCATGTCTGCAATCGAACGCATGCTGAACCGCTTGGAGGAAAAAATCCTGGTGCGCTCTGATGAGGTAACCGGGCAAAGCCGGGGCACTCCCTCTGCAGTGAGAAAGTGTGGGCTGTGCTGGTCCCTTCCCCTTGTCATCGGAAGGGCTGCTCTGAAACAGCCGGCATTGCAGAGAGAAAGCCGGATAGTCAAAATGGCTCAGGTTGTTTGATTTTAAACCTCTGGTTTGGCCTTGGAGGCTCTTGTCCAGGTTCAGGTGATGGAGTGCCTTGAAAACATTGCATGGCAGGACAGAAACAGAAGCAAATTTAACCTATGGTGTTTAGGCCCCTGTGCAAGCTAGTGCCTTCCTTGCCCCTTCTGCACGAGGAAAACCGGGTTTCGGGTTGATACTCTATGAAATGCTAATTTCAGGAGTATTGTTAAGTGGGTGTCAGTACCTCTGCAGAGCTGTGACGGCTCATTTGAAATTATGGGAGAATCAATTAGTACGTACGAGGAGGTCCCCTGGTTATTGTGAATACGAGATCCGAGTCAAGAAGGATTGCTGTATCTCTTCTGAGCTGCCCTTGTTTTACCATGTCATCAAACTTGGAGGAAAACAGCTAAATCACGTTAAACCTGGGCAGCGATGTAGATTCTGTGAATACTTAGGTCACTCAACGTTGATTTTGGCTTTCTAATTTTAGACCACGTACCCTTCTTTTCTTTCGTATGAACCCATCACCATGTGCTGCTCTGGTGGCCGATGGCTCGGTCGAACGGACAGCGTGAATTACAGAGAAGTCCCCTAGGCGTAGATGAAACAACGCAATTGCTTCTTTTTTCTAAATTTCTTAACGGGGATGGCCATGTCTGTAACCGTTCAGTGTTCCTGTCAGTAAATCTGACCAAAGGAGTAGGAGATGTGCACATTTGCAGGTTCCCATGCTTTGTTCCCTTGTCTAGGACAGATCAGAGTAGAGGCAACGGGTCTAAACAGCTGCGGGACAGGTTGGGGTTAACTATTAAGAAACGCTTTCTAGCAGAAAGAATAGCAGAGCCTGGGAATGGGTTGCCTGGGAGAAAGATGGCCTGCTGCAGATGCCGCTGTTCAAGGTCATTAAGAACAGCTTAGACAAAAACCCATCAGGTATGACACGGATAATTGTATTCTCATCTTAGCGCAAGGGGCAGCGAGTTCAGTAACTTCTGGAGATGCCTTCCAGCACCTAGGATTTTAATAGGATTCTTCTGCAGGTACCATGAACTGCACTTAATAGCAGGGCCGGGTGGAAATATGCCACCCATTCTGCAGGAAAATTTGCTGTGTCTTTTCTCATCACAAATAAGATTACTTAGAGGCTCCATGCCTTCTTCCCTCACCGTGGTGGACCATGCCTTTGGGTCTCTGTGTTTCCTAATGAAAATAAGGTTATTTTTGGCCACAAATCCCCCATGTACACCTTTTTAAGGAGGGGAAAAGGCAGTTTTCCACAGGTCAAAATAAGTAAGTTCTATGTGGGGGGAAAATGGATGGGAGGTTCTGTAGATGAAGAGTTTGTATTCCTCAGCATGGAGCTGGAGTGCAGCTTGCTGGGCTCTGCTGCTCCCCGGGCAGTCTGGCCACCCCTTGTGAAAATGGGTGGGGAGAGGGAGCTTGAAGTCCCCTTTGCGACGTCCATCTGTGGTAGCACTCCTCGAGCTCCTCTGCTGGCCAGTCTTGCTGAGTGTCTGGTCCCGGGCATGCCCCATTCTCCACCACAGGAGACTCTTACACAGCTCCTTTCTTCTGCTCCTTCAGTCTCCAGCCCCAGAATCCCAACTCGACCCCGATGCCGAGGAGCAAGAATTGAAGAAGAAGCTGGAGGAGTTGGCTAGCAACATCAGTGACAAAGAAGTCACTTCTGAAGAAGAGGAGCGTGAAGAAAAGAGAGTGAAGAAGCCAGAGATGAGTTCGTCCAGTGATGACATGGCCAGAGATGCTCGAAAGGTAATCTGTGTCCTCCCATCCATACCATTCTGGCCTCCATCTGTGGTTCCTTCTGCTCTTGGTGGTTTATGGCTTACACTGTGATAATGCAACTCTTCTTCTGTCCCATACCTCCACCTCGATGCCGCCCAGGGCTGTCTGGCTCAGCTGCCTCCTTAACCAGGGTGCCGAGGGATAGGGAAGTCCCAGGGTGATGGATCTGCCCCTTTGTCCTTGTAGGCTCTTCCAGTCCCATCCAAGAGTCAAAAATAAAGTCTCTTAGAGGTCTTGCAGGCTACTGCCCATCAGGGAGAGGTACACAACCTCCACTTCTATTTAGTAGAATTGTCTCAGGATCTAGACGTCACTACAGAGAAGAGTCCTGGGTTGGGAGAAGAGCTCGGTGATGATTTGGTACTGGCAGCATTTGTCAGGCACCTGCTACAGCTTGAAACATCTTTTCCAGACATGTCAGTGCTCCTGCGCTAGGCAAGGGACTCCCAAAATCCCTGGTCCCACTTTCACTCTGCTAGGTCAGCATCTCCTGTACTTACGGCACTGTGCTGGCTCCTGTCCCCTACACGGTGGTGGGTGATCTGGAAGGACATGGGTCAGGGAGAGGAGGAGGGATCACGGTGCCTATGCAGCCCCGTTCCCATCACTCCAGAGGGTCCCTCACCTCCATGACCCGCTGCAGCTCTGACTTATCCCCCTGCCTGCTTTTCCCCTGTCTATCCCCGCGGCAGGGCTGGGGAGGCATTCGTTTGTGTGCAGCCTTGCAGGGGAGAACCGCTTTGCTGGCTGGAGAGCGAGAGCAGACAGAGGTGTTGGATTGCTTCCCCCTCGCCTCACCCGGCAGGCAGTAGGACTGGGTGACAGCAGCAGGGATGAGCAACCCATGACGGCTTGGGTGACTCAGAAGGAAAGGGAGATCTGTGTGTCCCCAGTTGTGCGGAGCCTCCCGAGACGGTCCATTAGCACAAAATGGAGAGGTCAGGGCCCCTTGTTGGGTCTCTAATGGCTTATTTGTTTGTCCCCTCCCTTCTGCCTTGCCGGTGGATGGGGTACATGTGCATTTGTTCTGACACATCCGTCACTGGCAAGGGCGGCGAAGGAAGCGAGCGGGGTCCGTGCTGCCCCTCTCCTCTCCTGCAAAGCTCCTTTTGTACAAGGTTACAGAGACTTTTGTTGTGCCATGAGGCCTCTCTTTAATGTGCTTTTGTTCCTCAGCCTCTCAAGGCAAAAACCTGGCTGCTGCTGTGCTTGGAGACTGTGGCTGCGTGTACTCACGTGGTGCATTTAGTGAGTCTGTCTCAAGTATGAGTCTCTGCATGGCTCTACATAAAATCTCAGGATTAGAGCAAGCGACCGTTCCCAGGACAGCTTCCTTCATGGTGTTGGGTACTGTTTGCTGTGCTCTTACTGACACTGGATCAGCGGTACGCTGCATCCTTTCCAAAACCCTCCTTCACTGCCTCCTTTTTCCTGAAAGCTGCTTTTAGATGATTGCTGCAGCCAGACTTAACTACCACTCATCGGCTGAACAATGTGCATCTTCTTAGTAACCGCTTCCAGTTAATTGCAGCACAGGGGATAAGTGGTAACTCACCAAGCCAAGCTAACTTAATTCCTGTGTGTTGGATCTGCAGCAGACAGAGGCTCAAACCCTGACCTGCACTGATAACAGGGAGATATTAGTGGGGTATCAATGAAAGCTTCTTCATTCTCATAAGGTGAAGTCCAGATTCTCCAGATATGTTACTCTCTTTGACCAAAACCCAGCTATGAGCAGGGGGGATACTGGCACAGTTGTTGTCTCTGAGTGGAGTGGTGCAGGCAGGTAACACAGGATCTATACAACAGCTCTTAAGCAAAGAGAGGCCCACCTGGGTTGCAACGGCTGAAGCAAAACCAAATCTGAGAAATGAAACAAAATTCAGCTTTTTTGCATTGCTGCAATGCTCAAAGTGTCAAATACCTTCATGCAGTACTGAGTTCAAAATGCCTGCAGTGATGTAGATGGACCAGCCTTGGTCAAAGGCTGTGTCAGTGTGGATTTTTTTAACAGCAACTTTCCTTATACCAGATCCAGAGTTGGATTTTGCGTGATTCTGAGTTAATTTTTACACGAGTCTCCTTTCCAGTCAGGAAGAAGTTTTTCTAATTGGGGAATACTGCCATGAAAGCAGATGCTCCTAATGGAAAATGTGAAAAAAACTATGCTGTACCGTGAAGGCACCATAAAATGATAAAAATATCAGTGGGACTGAGTTAGCTGGTTCTCTGCAGGATGGCTCGCCTGGAAATACGTGCAGTTGTAAACACAACTGTTTGTCGCCAATGCATATATCACCCCCATCTCCTTGGTTTCTAGGGAATTATCAGTTGAGAGAGAGATTATGAGTTTCTTCAGTCTATTTTTACATGTGCTTAGTGCCTTATAAAGCAAAAGGCAGCGCTTATGAGTGTTATTGCCATCAGTGCTCCTTGGGGTGGGAAGAGGGGACATTAGTCCCAAGTTCTGGCAGTGTGGCAAAACACTAATTTCATGGATTGGGGTGTTTTTTTGCCACAGACTTAAGGAGTCATTTGTATCCATGCTCAGGCCCGCTGAAGTGTAAAGCAATATGCTGCAATTAGACCTTAACTGCTGAGTAACTGAGTGGCCTTCAGGTGGCCAGGTGCTGCTGCTGTCAGACAGCTCCGGTGGCACTGCTTCCAGCGAGAAACACATCGCTTGACAACCTCTTTTCCGAGCCTTTTGAGATGACTTCTTTTATCACAGCCATCCTCCAGAAAGCACGGGCTGAGATCAAAGCTCTGCTTTAGCCACGCATCCATCTCCAGTGGAGAGCCCTTCAGGAACAGCGTAAGCTCTTTAATTATCGCTTCTCCATCTTTCTCCAGCTCCTGAAGGTCTGATGCCCCTTTCACCCCCCACTTGCGCTGTTTTGTACACAACGTTAAAATAATGTTCTTGTTTGTTTTTTTTTTTCCCCCCACCTCCCACCCTCCACTTTGGCTGTGCCTGGCGTTCGCAGAGGTCATCGGCTCAGGCTTTGAGCGAAATCACGGCCAAAGTACTGAGAGCCATAAATGCCACGGAGGAAGTGGTGTGTGAGTCGTTGCATGGAGAGAGCCAATGCAATGGCAGCTGTGCCCTCCCCGCAGGGCAGCTTCCCAGCCTGGGAGACGGGAAAGAGGTGGCCGAAGTGTACCGTGAGCTTGAAGAAAATGTAAGGTTCACGAGAGCTTTCTGCAAGCAGGGAGGGCATCGGGGGGTGGGAATACAGAGGAAACCCACCCCAAATTTCTTGTTAGTGAGTAGGTCAGCAGTAAAAGGATGGGAACCACAATGGGCTTAAAGAGTCCTGTCTTGCCCAGCGGTGGCCAGGGCTGTCTTACGAGGGAGATGGTACAAGAACAAATGCAGATGCTCTGTCTTGTGGCTTCCCTTGCCTCAGTCTCCAGTTCCCCCTGCGTGAGTGCCAGGGAAAAAGGACGAGTGTGGTCCCCAGCTTGCTGTAGCATCAATTTGATGGACTTCAGCAGTCCTGTGCTCCAGCTGCAGCAAAAGCTTTTGTCTCTCTTCTCAATCTGCGCTGCATTTCATCAAGGCTTTTACGAACAAGGATAGCGTGACCTATCTGTTCGCTAAGGCTGACTTGTGCCTGGGGCTGATGGGCTCGTGCAGGTGGTAAGTTTACATCTAGAGCATAATCCCCTGCTAGGTTTGTGTGACTGTGTGAAGCACTGACAATTTTTTTTAGCTACTGTAAACCCGTATGAATCGATTCCCCATGGGAAATTAATTGCATCCGCAGTGCCATTTACCAAGCTGCAAAGAAGCAGTTCAAAGATGGGGCGAAGAGTCACATCTCCATCTGGGTGGTCAGGTTTCACTGTCAGAAGCATCCTGTGATGGGGAGCAGGGTCTTATAACACACTCTGTGGCTCGTCTCTTGCCGGGGAAAGCTTATACATTAAAGCAGGGAGCTGCTGGGAGCAGAGTGTGCTCAGAAACTGCACCACCTGGCTGGTTTCTGGCCAAATGCAGCACCCCAGGGGAAGAGGGGTGGCTGGATGAAGGTTTTGAGGTTCCCCCTCTCCCAGGAGAGGGGATGGGGTTGGGAAGGACGTGAACTTTGGGCTTAGCGCTGCTGCCGTCAGTGGCGGGGCAGGGGCGAGACAGTGGGTAGACGATGGCCCTGGGAGGTGTGTGTTCATCCTGCCATTCCCTCCAGGGCCCTGGCTGAGTCACAGCTGGCTCGCTGCTCTCTGAGGGATGCCACCTGCCTCGGAGGGCACCGGGAGATTTTCATGGCCCAAAACCGAATTGTGTCCCTGTGACTCACGGGTTGAGCTCCAGCAGCTTCGCAGATAGCACCCGCAAATGTTTGCAATCTGTTACGGCCTCGGGGATTGTGCTGGAATCCATGGGACCTATGGGGTGTGGGGAGTGTTGCTGTGATTTGGGTGGATGGTCGGTACTCATGCCAGGCAGTTTCACACAATACCCAGCCCAGGAAAAGCAGAGAGGGTTGGAGAGGCAGAAGCTGCATTAGCAGTACCAAGATTTTGGGATCAGTCAGCAAAACAGTGGCCACAACCCATCTGATCATCTTATGTGACTGCATACAGACATATTAATGTCTCCTAAATCGCCATGCTTGGACATGCATCCTTGTAGTAGCCCAGGCGAAGAAAGTGACGGTAAAACCAGTGGGTTTATCGGGATAGGTCCTTTTACCTTTCTTATCTAGACAGCTAAGGTAGCACATTGCTTCCCGTAGCCACCATGCATCCCCAGTCAGCGTTCCCATGTTCACCCCAGTGCTGCGCTGGGCTCTGTGCGCACGCGTGTGTGCTGGGGCTCTCAGCCACCATCATTCCTGCGTATTCAGAGAAGTTCTGGGCAAAGCTGCCTTTTGCAGGGGTTGGGTTGGGTTGGGTTGGTTAACTGCCCAGGGCCAGACTCCCAAATCCTGCCCCTACTCCCAGGCAACCCAGCAGCACAGACACCCTTGAAAAAGACTTGAGTGGATTTAGAGAGCCAGTCTATGTCCATCCCAGCTTGCTGCCACCACGGGACATGGCAGCCAGCACTTGTTTGCAGGTAGCTGCCTCCCCTCTGAGCACACAGCATAAAGATGCCGATACTACTTGAGTAGGTCACCGAGTTTTAGTCCTTCCTATGTTCCCATTGAGCCTTTTATCACTGCTGGTAATTGCTCTCAAAAAGCCCAGGGAAGGGAGGAGATGAGATGAAAAGCCCTGCCAGAGCTGACTGGTACTGTCTGTGCTGCAAGGCAAGAAGGCAGTCATAAAATAGTGGCAGGAGCTGTTGCATCTGTGTTGCATCACACCAAGAGAGGATGACTCCAGGGAGGTTAATTCTGCAATCGGGGGGGCTTTTTTTTCTTGTATTTCAGGTGTACCTGACTGCTGGGAAGACCTACCGGCTCGAGAAGACCCTGGAGGAGCTTGAGGAAGGGGCTCAGCACAGCGGCACTACCGAGTCAGAGCTGTCAGAGCTGGAGGACAAAGTGGCCTCAGCAGCTGCTCGGGTGCAGCAGGCAGAGAGTGAGGTGAGACCTTGGCCCTGAGAGCTGCTTTGCCCAGACCCCCGGCCAGTGATGGCAAGCAAAGCCAGTGATGGATCCTCGGGCCACCATCTGTATGTTTTCTTTCCTCCCTCTAAAGATATCGGACATTGAATCTCGAATTGCAGCTCTGTCCGCTGCAGGGCTGACAGTGAAATCAGTGGAAAAGGCGAGGAAGCAGTCGAGCGGGCAGGTGAGCGTGGAGGACAGCGGGTATGAGAGGTCCCAGCCCTGAGATGTGTGTGCTCCCCTGGGTCATTGCTGCCGTCCCTGGGTGCTGCAAAGGGCTGCCTGGCTTGCTGAGCTGTGCCCAGCTCCCTCCCTGCTGCGTGGTACGCTGCCCCAAGACTCCAGGAGTGGGTACCTCACTGAGGACGGGGGGTAATGCTGATTCCTTACATGCATCAAGGGAGCATTTTGTATTTGGGGTGCTCTTCCCGGGGCTGCAGGGAGGGCACGCAGGGCTGCTGCATGCACCACAGCCTAGACTCTGTTCCCATACCCGTTTTTATAATCACAGTCCATCAGGCAGAGTTGCTGCCATGGCAGTGGGCTGCCTCTTTTGCTCACCTTAGGATCAGACCAGGCTAAACAAAAGAGGTGAAAATGCAAAGAAAGGCAGACTGAGTCGCCTGCCTCCTCTGCACCCCCAGAGAAACCTCTGCCCTTCCTCTGCCCACAGGCTGCCTGCCTCCACTCTCCCAGTCCCTCCAGCAGCAGTCCAGGAGAGTCTTCAGATGATGTCAAAGTGAGTATGTGTTTAATCTGTGCTGGCTAGTACACCTTCCCAGTGTGCACGTGGCACAGTATTGAACCTGGCGACAACCAGGGTCTCCAGGGAGCTGCTTTTGAAGTGGTGGTCCCAGAAGGGACCTCTGTCCTCCCATCCGCTTCCCCACAGCAGGCTGCTCCCCTTCTCTTGCAGGCAATGCCCGGACTGGAGGGCTTCAGGAGGAAGTTCAACAGTCCCCTTGAAATCACCGGTAAGGATCACGGCTCTGCCTACAGGAGGTGGGGACCTGTGGGTGGATGGGCTGGACTTTGAGGGGCACTCGGTCCTCTCTCTCTGCATCCAGTTGTGTGTCTGCACTGGGCGTCCCCTTCCCTGTGCTTGTGGGCTGTTAGGACAGCCACAGGGGAAACCTGTGGTGGGCAACTTAGAAAGGGGGAGGCAGCTGACAGGATCAGGGACAGTGATGGGAGAGCAGAGGTCAGGCTGAGCTGGTTTAGTCCTCCAAGAACCAAGACTTTCTCTGCAGCCTGGGCTCTGGCCACCCCAGAGTCCAGGGAGACATCTGCGCTACATCATTTGAGGCATCCCTTTGGGTGTTAGACCTCAAAGCCTCGCCTAAGCCCATCATCTCTTCTGGTAGCAATTTCTTCCTCACTTGGTCATCCTGGGAAAGGTATCCTTGACCCTGTTGCCCACCTGCCTCGGCCACTGGTCTCTGGTAGGGGGCAAGAGGTCCTCCATGGCCAAGCTATGGCAAATGGCAGCTTAGGAGTGCTTCAGATTAGATGGTGACTTGAAACCGGGCCCAGCAGCTTGTGTGGTACAGGGCAGTCGCTGGAAGTGCTTCATCCTGAGCGATATCAGCAAGACCCATTAGGGAATTATTTTTCTATTTGTCTCTTATCTTGCCTTATAAGCTAACAGGCAGAAAGAATGGCTCTCCTTCCAGATAATGGAAGATGAAGGGAAGAAAGGGGGAAAGATCATTTAATGCAGAAAAGGAATCGTGTTTCCCCCATGCACGTAGACAATTAACAGTCCTGTTTCCCAAGCTGAGGCTTGTAGCTGGAAAGGTCCCGTTTCCTCGTGCTGAGGAGGAGTCATCTGCTCTCCTTCCTGCGAAGGGCAGGCAGATAAAGGCAGCCCAGGGGACACGTCAGCCCCACGAGGAGATAGAGGGATGTGCAAGCAGGACAGACGTCACCAGGCGAGCCTAATCCCCTCTGCCTGGGCTGCGTGATGGGGCGATTCAGTCTCCTGACCACCCTCCCCACAGGTCAATGACTTGCAAAGTTGGGCCTGCAAAGGTGCAGCTGGTGGAGGTTGATAGCAGAGAAGGGGAGATGACTTAGTAGGTCAAGAGAGGGTCAAAGCCTTGGGGGGTGAGAGCTTCTCACAGCCTAGGCTTTTGCCACAGCATGGAGGTCTCCAGAGCAGAGGTCCTGGCAGTTGACTGCTGGCAGGCTGACTCAGCTTGCACAGCTCTCTTGAAACCCAAGTAGCAGCAGTTTTTTCCTCCCTGTTGTCAAAGGGCTTCCCACCACCCTCCTGGAGAGGGAAGTGCAGTCATGCATCCAAACCCACAGGAAGTGGGGGATAGTAAAAGCCAAGTGACTTGGTGGGTAACTGAAACCTCTAGTGAGGTGAATATGGACCTGCTGCCCATCTCTCTTCTCTCACGACAGGTCTTGATGACTCCTTCGACCGCAACTCCGTTTACCGCGGCTCCCTGACACAGAGAAACCCCAACGGGAAGAACAGGAGAGTGGAGAGGCTCTTTGCGGTACGAACCCAGCCACCTGGGACGATTGCTGGCCTGGGCTCTGCATGGGACTTGCTCCCCTGGGCTTGTGCAGAGGCACCTGTCCCCATGCTCCCCTCGAGCCAGCAGACCCCTGGCTCTCGGCGTTGGTCTCGCCATGCTGCCTGGTGGGGGCAGGCACACCTGGGCACCACCCCCCGAGGTCTGATATGTCATAAGCCCCAGGGCGGGGGGGACCAAGCAAGATGTGCATCTTTGGATTCCCACTGCCTGCATGGCCCGTGGGTTGGGGCAGGTCCTTGCTCCATGCAGTGGCAGCTGGAGGGGACAGGGAGCATGCTGGCCTCATCACCTGGGTTGGCAGAGGTGGCTCGGGGTGGCGTGAGCACGGCAGTGAGCTGAGGTTTCTCCCTCTGGTACCTTGCAGAAGCCTGTGATGACCCACCTGTCCTGAGGAGAGGGACCCTCCTGCCACCGCATTTCACTGATGATACAAGACCTCAGCACAAAGCCTCGCCACCTTCCCTACGATGCTTGCTCTTCCTTCTCCTGTGCCTGTCTCTCCCTGAAACCCCAGAGAGCAGGGAAGCTGGAGGCTGTGGGCAGGGGTCTTCCTGGGAGCTGCTGGGGAGAGGAACAAGGCACTGGGGCGTGGACACATGGCCAGGGGCTCTCATGGGAGCATGCAGGCATGAGACCTCAGCTTTGGGCAGCTTTTTGGTACCAGGTCAACCAGGGGGACCAGACGGGTGCAGAGCAGGAGTCACCTCCTCGGGAGCTGGACGTCAGTGTAGCTTTCCAGCATGGGGACTGGGAGCAGTGCCGTGGCCCAGCCCTTCACAAAAGGCCAGTGTCATCTGCCACAGTCATTGCATTGCTGTCGAAGCCTGGCCCTGTGCTCTCCCAGGCTGGTGCCAAGTGGGGACAGGAGCTGACAGCAGGCACGGGATGCCTTTGCGGTACCCTAGGTAGAGCAGGGACCCAGGCATCCCGGGCTAGGATTCACATGCCAGCACTGGTCCCAATTCCCTGCGATGTCCCTGGAGTATTACTTCTCTTCCCCGAGCAGCAAAGCAGCATGAGAGCAGTGCTGGCTCCCTCCCAGTAAGCACTTGGCCAACAGATCTTTGCATGAAGCTATGCAAACACCCGCTGAGGCTTCTCACCAGCATGCCTGAAGCAGCTGTGACCATGTGGGGACGTGAGTGAGGCAAGGCGTGCAGGAAGCAGTGGCAAGAAATGTGGAAGAAAGGCTGGAGGGCTTGTTGGGGATTGGTTTGTTTTCCCAGCTCTCGAAGATGTCCCCTCTTCCTGCAAGGTTATACCAGCAAGTTTGGAAGGTCTCCAGCAATCAGCATAGTTGCTTCTCTGGAGGCTTTCCCTGCTCCATCGGGAGGTCAGCCCGCGCCAGGCAGTGCTTTGTGGATGAGCATGTCCCCTGTCCCTGGTGATGGGTTTGTAGGACCTGGTAGGACCATCCAATCCTTTGGGGACTGCGGTGGCCCTGGGGTCCTGCCAGGTAACAGCAGCATTGGTAACACCCCCCCTTCCCCAATCCCCCAAACTGCTTGTTTTCCTCCAACATTTAATTCTCCACATCCACTGACCCTGGCCGATCAGTTCCTGGCCCCGTGCCCATGCCCAGGACATCAGGATGGGAGGGGGTTGCTTTCTCTTCCAGGAAACTTTGGAGGAGGTTCATGTTAAAAAATTTTGCTCGATACCCACTGGTCCCTGTCCTTCATAGCCTCCACCTCTGTGGGTGATGCGGAGAGGATCGCTCGCAGCTGGAGCGGGGATGTCGGGCCGACACTGGCAGTGTCCCATCGATGGCCACTTGGACTGGACCATTTTAGGCTGTTCCTGTGCATTCAAACTAAAACCGCTTTAATTACGAACAGTAGTGTGAATTCTCACGCAAATAACATGTATGTTTGACTTTGGTAGTAGTAGAGACTGCTAACTGCCTAGAAATTGGTCCCATGGTCATCCCAGAGCAATCTTCTAAGTCCGTAGTCTGGTCTTTCCAGCTGGAAACAAAACCGGTTTCTTATTTTAAAATGAAATCCTTCTGGCCTGAAGTCCAGAAGGGCAGGTGCAGACCACTGCCATTGTAGAAACTCCCCCAGACGCCGTGGCCTTGCCGGGTGCGTCTCTTGCCGCTCAGCTGCCCTCAGTGCTAGGATGGCAGCTCCTTGGCTGGCAGAAGGGAGCTCCGCTAAGATCTGGGCAATGCTATGGGTTTGCACCCACCTTCTGGTGTCAGGGCTCGGCCTTCCCCACCCGTGCAACAGCAGCTCTTGCTGTGCCCGGTTTCAGCTGTAACTCAAGTCCTTCCACACAACCGCTCAGACGCTTAACCCTCTGAAGAAGTCCTCGCCGTGAGCCTCAGCAGTGCAAACCAAGGCATGAGTCAGGCTGTAGTCACTCATGTTATTTGCCAGTTTCCTGCCCCATCTGCCTGTGTAGAGATTATATATATGTACACTAAATCATGCAATAAAGCTAATTTTGTGTCCAGAACCTAGGACCTGTTTTGCAGCGTCTGTTCTTTCAGCTCACTTGAGTGAAGGGTCCTCTCTCTCACCATCCTCTCCTTTAACTAGCTGGTGCATCCCTCGCTTGAATACTAGGCAGGTGAAAGCAGACAGGAGCCGAAGCAGTGCAACCAAAGCAGGATGCAGGGAGGTGGTGGTGAGTGGGATGGAAATATAACTTGTCAGAGGCTGGTCACGGAGCTGTGGGTGGGATAAGCATGGGCCACTGGTACCCAGCAGCAAGGCCAGGCGGGCAAAGGGGATGCACAGCATGGGGGTAAGGAGGGGCTGACCCTGAAATGTGCTGCTTTGACTTGCATAGAAATTCAGGGGCAAATCTGGGAGCCAAAGCAGCTTGAAACACAAGCCCACAATGTCAAGGGGATACTTAAAATCTGTATTAAATAATAGCAACAACCTTGGGGTGGAGAGAGCCCTGCTGAGAGCCCAGGGTCTGGGTTTCCTTGGCTGATGGGGGTTTTTTCTCCTCTCTTTATCCCTTTTCCTGCCTTTGATGCCCCTCCACAGCCATCACCCTCTGTCCCACACTGCTCCTGTGACCGTTCCCCAACACTGGCTGTGCTCGGGCATTGGAGCTCAGTGTGAGATGGAGATCTGTCCCAGGGCAATGCCAGCCGTGCATGGGGGTGGCAGACAGACCCTTTCCCCTGCCCATACCCCACCAGCAATGGTGTTTTCACCACCCTGCCAACAGAGAGATGTCCCTGTTTCTGGATATCCCTCAAAGTCCCAGTAATTCCAGTTTTGCCTCGGGGTGAACGTGTGTTCGGACTCTGACCAGCCCCCTGTGCTGGGGACCCAGGCTGGCTCCTCCAGCATCGCGTGTGGCAGAACAAACACAGTCAGAATTCTTTACCTGGGGGTGGTTTCATCCACTTAAAAAATGGGAGGTTTGAAGCCCCCATGCCACAGGGAAGAGCCCGCTCCTGTCAGTCCATGGGCCCTGGCCAGTCGCCCTCCCCTCTTCTCCGCATTTAATTTTCTAATTTCCTTAAAGCAGCTTTTAGGGGGCGGTTCGAAGGTGAGGGTTTGAAGGTGGTGGCACCTAGTGTAACCCCTGCGGTGGAGCCGGTTTGCGGCAGTGGGACCCCAATGCACGGGGAGCATTCGGGGAGGCATCACCCTCTGACCCTTCGAAGCGGGTTTTGGGCGAGGGGTTCCCTGTGAGCACAGTGATGGAGCAGAAAACTTCATCGGGTCAAGGACAGGGATTAACATATTCCCAAGATATCTGCCTCGGCCAGCAGAAGATAAAATGCTGGTCCCTTCTGAGTCATGAAAATCCCTGTGCTGATTTGATGAGAGGGGACTGCGGGGAGGGGAGATGCCCCAGCTCGGTCCCTGCCGGGGCTCGCCTCTGACATCAGCACGAAACCGGCCATAAAAACGGCAACTGGAGGGGACTCCGGCTCACACGGCGGCCGCTCGGCTCAGCGGGACAGCAGCCGGGCACCTCGCCTCACCGCGCCACGGTAAGTGCAGCTTACCCGGTGGCGGGGAGCGACGCTTTTCTCTCCCTCTTGCGATGCTTTTGTTGCTGGATAATCTACTGAGCGCTGCTTTGCCTGTGTGTGTGTGTGTGTGCGTGCGTGTCTTTGTGTCTGTCCAGCCAGCTGGGAGGTTTCCAAAAAGGGGGCTATAAAAAGTCAGCGGCCGCAGCAAACCTGAGCTCTCAGGAGCCCAGACTGGCTCCCGCCTGGCACGCTGCAAACTTCTCCTTCGCAAAAGTCTCTGGAAATAAAGCTGCTGCCGTATCCCCGCTGTGTCCTGCTTCACCCGGCTCTCCTGCTTCTGCCCCTCGCCCCACTCCCTCGTTGCAGGTGGCTGCAGAAATCAAGCCCATCACTCAGCCCGCCCTGCACGGTCCCGCTCATTGCCTCGGCACCATGAAGTATGTTACAGGATGCTCCTGGGTTATCATTTCGGCAGCTGGCCCCAGGGGTGGGTGCCAAGGGCGCAGAGGTTGCCGCGGTCCATCCATCACCCAGCATCCGGCAGCAAAACCCGTTTGCGCCTCCAGCCCCGTGCTTCGGTGCTGGCCCCTCTCCCCATCTCCTGGGCTGCAGGGTCCTGCCGCTGCAGGCACGCTGGAGTTCCTGGCCAGAGAGGGCAATGCCAGGCCTGGCCTAAGGCGCTAGGCTAGGACAAAACCCCATTTTAATTAACGTGAGGTTTGTACAACTCCTGTTTGCAGGGAAGATTTTTTCCCCAGAGGTATCAGCCCCAGCAAAACCCCCGGGTTTTGATCAAGCTGCCCTGTGCCCTCTGCCTGGCAATGCTGTGATGGGGACGGCAGTCCCATGGCAGCAGCAATACGGTCACCCCGTCCCCTCCATCACAGCCTTACCCTCCTGACGGGGGGCTCACCCTGCAAGCATTTAACCCAAGCAGGGTGCCTCAGCCTCTTGTCCTTTACTCCCACAGCTGCATCAGAGGCCACTGTCTTCGTGGCACCAGCGGGAAGTGCCGGGGGCCAGGAGGCTTTGGGGCCGAGCCGCTGTGGCTGGAGAGGTGCCGGGGATGAAGCTGGGGGCCGCCTGCCTCCTGTGCCTGCTGCTCGCCTGCCTGACCCTGCCCGTTGCCCACGGCCGCATCCGCGAGCGCTCCATGGAAATCAGGAGTAAGGAGAGCAGGTGTAAGGGACTCCCCCCCAGCCGACCCACGGCCTCCAGCCTCCTCCTCATCCCCAGACTCAGCTGCAGTTGGGGGGCGGAGGGGAGGGTCACTATGCAGAAGCAAAGGCTTGCTTTGAAGCAGCCTTTGTGACCGCTTTTATCTCTCCCCAGCCCCTTTTCCCACTCCCCTGGGATTTGTCACCCCCCCACCCATGGGTGCAATGCCCTGTCCCCCCTCCATGTCCC
>VZTV01056358.1:124121-148970 GCA_013400875.1 Anhinga rufa
GGGTGGGCTGCAGGGGATGGCAGGGCCGGCGGGTGCAACCCCAAAAATTGCTGGTCTCACCATGATTTTGCAGCCTGCCCCAGCAGCGTGTGCCGTGTGGCAGCGCTTCCCTCTCTGTATGACACAGCATGTTTATCCCTTCCACCCCCCAAAAAACACCCTAAAAATAAGCCCCCAAAATAAACCCCTTCTCCAGTTTGGGGGCAAGAGGGGCCACAGAGAAGGGTGACCCTCAGCATCCTTGTCTGTGGCTCCTGGCCCAGTGTTGAGGTTCTAGGGTTGTTTGGGGAGGGAAGGTTTAATCTTGGGAGGGAGGATGGCAAGGATGAGTGGCAATTAGCACCCCATGTCTCCCAGCTGCCCTAACACAGGGGATTTAGGCACCAGGAGGCAGTAAATCTGCCTTTTTGTTGAGAAGGAGCCCCTGTCCCACTCCAGAATGGCTCAGTGCTTGGGAGGCATCACAGGTGGGTGCCCCTGGCTGGTGTGGGGTGCTGGGGGGTCCTCACCTGGCAAACTGGGGAAAAGTATATTTCCACTTAAAGCATATTTCCACTGAAATCTGAGGCAAAACCCCTTGGCTGTGCGGGTGCCAGAGCAGCGGCCCAGGCTGCCCAGAGAGGCTGTGGAGTCTCCTTCCCTGGAGCCATTCACACCCCGCCTGGACGCGGTCCTGTGCCCCTGCTCTGGGGGTGCTGCTCACGCAGGGGCTGGACGGGGGGATCCCCAGAGGGCCCTTCCAACCCCTGCTGTTCTGTGATTCTGTGAAAAGGGTGCTCCTCTCCATGGGAAATATCTTCAAGGGTGTCTGCTGCCTTGTGGCTGACGTCCTGGCATCGCCCTCAGGGTATGCCCCAAAAACTCGGTGGTTACTTTGCCCTGCAGACAGGAAGAATGGTGCTGCTCTTTGTCTGTGGCTGTGCCAGCATTGCCATAGCTCTCCCAGAAAGGGCACTGTATTCCCTGAGCCTGACACACCTGGTATGCTTTTGGAGAGAGCCTGGGTGCTTTTTTTTCTCCTCTTCCAGCCAAGGCATGTTCCCACAGTGTAATCCATAATGCACAAAAGGGAGGCCCTGCAAGGCACGAGCTACACGATGCCTGGCATTTGCTTTGGCCCCGCTCTGCCCCTTGACCTGCATTGGCAATAAATTGGTGGTTTCCCCTGAGGATGGGCTGTGGTAATGGGTCGGGTGGGGGCCAGCAGGGTGAGGGGAGCACAGGCTCTGGTCCCTGCCACCTCCAGGCTTCCTGTGGTCCCCACCTGTGGGTTGACGTCCAGGTCAGGAATAAAATAAACACCACCTTTAGGGCAATATTCTCTTTATTTGCAGCCTGGGTGTAAAGCCACCGGGATGCACCTCTTCTGCTCCAGAAAGTTAAGCTCTCCTTTTTCAGATGGGGAGTGACACAGAGGAGCTGATGTGCAGCTGGGGCCGGGGGATGTCACCAGTCAGGGCTGGTGGCAGTGGTGCTGGCGGTTCGTGCTCCTCTCTGGAAGCAGAAGGTCGGTGAAAGAAACTCCTGTGCTTTATGGATGAAGCCAGTGCTAAAGGGCTGAAGAGGCCCCGTGCCACCAGGATGGGCTCTGACATTGCTCTGAGGAGGAGGGTGGTCAGGCTGAGCTTTTGTGCCCTGTGCTTCTACGTCCCTCCTGCTTTGTCATTTTTCTTCTTGGAGACCTCATCCAGCCACTGCTGAGGACCAGAGCTGCCTGTCCTCAGAGCTGGCAGCACGCCACCGTCCTCGCCCCGCTTTCCCCAAGGTCGACTGTTGACTTCCCATGCTGGGATGGGGTGGATGCCTTCTCTTGTTCCCACTGCAGGAGCTTTTGGGCTAGGAAGAAACACAAGGTGAAAAAGGGCTCGTTTCCCCTTGCCAGTGGGGTGGGATGTGATGGCTGTCCCGTCCCACCCCAGGGGGCCCACTGACAGCCACTGGTACTGTCCCATGGTAACAGCGTTAGATCTCTACCAAACAGCTACACTGGGGACACCTGGCTGAGGTGTAAAGACGAAAGAAAACTGTGGCTTTAGGTGAGGGCCTGAAATCCGTCTCTGACATTGGAGCATCCTGGGATGGATCTGTCCGTCCCTCTGCCCTAACAGCTGTGACACGTTGCACTGAAACCATGGACTGCTGTGGCTATGACCCTTGAAGCTGCCAGATATGGCGCAGGCTGGATTGGCAGGGAAGCAGACCTTGGTGGTGGCAAGTACAAGCAATGAAGGGGGTCAGTGTTGGGGGAAGGAAGTTGTTTGCAGCCCTGAAGCAGAGGTTTGGGGCCTGTGGTTCACCCGCCTCTGCTCTCACCTAGAGCCATCACACAACTCACCTATGGCCAGGAAGATATCGTTTACTTGGTGGTTGGATTTTGCAGATGTCTCCATGAACAGGAGGTCTTTGGTCCTTGCAAACTCTTCGCCCTCCTAGGTGGAGACAAGCAGAGTTATTTCCCCAGCCCGCTCTGGGGCTGCTTGTTCAGTTACGGTGGCATTTCATGGCAGGTCAATAATTGTATGGGGGCTTTGGAGATATCTGAAAACCTTTTAAATTCTTGGCTTTGCTAGGACATATCCCAGTGCTTGCTGGTGAGGGGGTGATGAGGGGGCCTGGGCACTCTCCACAGGCGCTCACCTCGGTGGTGACTTCTCTCTCAGCAGCAAGGTCCATCTTGTTGCCCACCAAAGCGATGACTATTTCATCGGGAAGAAATTCCTTCTCCAGGTCCCTCAACCACATCTTTGCTCTGCTGAGTGTTTCCTGGAGAGATGGAGACAAAAAAACCCAGTGATCTGCTTTTGATTTAATCCCTTTGCCTCAGGCCTAGCAAAGCTGGATGGGAGGCACCAAAACAAAGGGGTTGGAAAGGATGTGGTGGGGAGGCTTTGATTGCCTCCTCTCTCAGGGAAATAGGTCGCCAGCCCTCAAACACCTTTAGGGATAAATCAGCCCTGGATGGGATGCACCCTTTCTGCGTGGCAGCAGGAACAGCCCGTGGGGTGGTGGCTTGGTCCTGCATGGGCAGGGACAGCCCCTGGCATGTCCCAGGTGGGACATTCATCTCCTCAGGCAGTGCTCATGCACTGCTTTCTGCTCTGCCAAGGACAAACACCACCATCTGGACACCTCTGCCCCACCAGTGCTGCTGCAGCATGGCATAGTTTTGGCACGGATGGGACCAGCGTCCCCTGCCTTACCTTGTTAGTGATGTCGTAAATGAGGAGAGCAGCGTGGGCACCCCGGTAGTAGAGATGGCAGACACTGTGGTACTTCTCCTGGCCTGCTGTGTCCCAGATCTCAAGCTTGACAGTGGCTACCTCCAGGTTGAGTGTCTGTGTGAAGAAGGAGCCTGCAAGCAAGATGCAGGGTACACGTTCGCTTGCAGCAAGAGCTCAGCCCTCCTGCCATGAGATCAAACCCACCCCAAGGGCCAGTAACAACCCTCTAATGCACAAAATTGGGCCAGGTTTCTTATAAGCACTGACACTGTTGGTGGGATGGCAGGGCAGCCTGTAGCAGTCTGGGAGCCCTTCCTGGCAGCAGGTTTGGTGGATGCACACCAGTTTTGATGTCGGATAGCTCCGAGCTTTGCAGAATAGCCCCCAAATAGAGAGCCGCCTCCACCTTGCTGGTGGCTCAGACCTGTGAGAGCTGTGAATAGGAATATCCACTGAAAAGGGCTCCGCTGGAGGGGAGCCTCCATCCCTGCTCTCAGAGAGCAGATGGCTGCTTGTGGACCAGCCAGAGCCAAGGCAGAAAGACAAGGCAGCAGCTCTGCAGTGCCTCACTCTCCTCCACCACCTAGCTCTTCAGGCTCCAGGTGGGACCATAACATCTGTGTTTGCCATGCCTTCTTAGGGTAAAACCCAGGTACATCATGTAAAATGGACATCTATAATGTCTAGGTGCTGTAGGAAGCTGTGGTGATGCAAAGGTATAGGGGAGGCAGCTTGATCCCGGCAGGTGTGTTGGCCTGAGGGAGGCCGTAGAGGGAGCAGGGCTCTCGCAGCTCTCTAGGTAGTGCTCATCAAAGCGTGAGCATGAACATGGCCTGCCTTCGGACATGGGTTGTTCAGCGTGGCTTGTCAGGACAGGACACGTGGGAGCAGATGCTCTCCCCTTTGCCAGCGGGGCAGATTGTGAGGTTTTCAGCCTGGCCAGGGCATGGGGAGGTCTGCACTCTTGTCTCTGCAGGCAGGCTGGAGGATCGAGGCCCTGCTGTGCCCTACCACTGGGCAGTGCTGGGGGGGGTCCTGCTGCAGCTGGCCACCGCCTCCTGGGCTGTCGGGCCCACCTGCACCCCAGCCAGAACATCCTTGCTCCGGTGGGACGTTGAGGCTGGGGCAGCACGGGACCAAGCATGCATAGGGCGGATGGGGCCACGCAGTTTGGGTCCCAGGTTTCACTCATTTCACAGCTCAACTGCCTCCAAAAAGCAGTGCTAAACCAAACCTGTGCAATTTGGATGTGGCTTTGCTTACAGCCTGGTGCTGAGGAAAATGGGCCATGGAGATCTGAAGGTGACAGCCACGGGGGAGGTCTGGCTCTGGGGCAAGTCTGCATCATGTCCAAAAGTGGGTCTGTGCTACGGCAGGATATACCAACCTGTCCTCCTGCATCCCACCCCGCTGCAAGGAAGGGCATCAGGCCTGGCCTCTTGTCCAGAGCCATCAATCTATTGAAGCCACTCACTCACATCCCACGGTTGGCAGCGACTCCTTGAAGTCATTTTTCACATATCGGTAGGCCAGGCTTGACTTTCCCACTGATGTGCTCCCCAGCAGAACCACCTTGTAGATATAGGTGGGACGAATCTCCTCCAGGGAGGCGCCCGGCATTGCTTCCTGTACCGTGCCCTGCAAGGAAACCAACTCTGTTCAAAACACATCTGCAGCGATCCCAGGTCCATCAGCTGAGCCTCCTGCGTCAACTCCTGACGGGTGTCAGCGGGGCAGGTGGGGTTTAACCTCAAAATAGGCTAAAACAGAACTATTAATATCCTCAGTCAAATTTAATACATCAAACCATCTGCTGCTGTCAGTTATGACCAGAGGGTGAAGATCTTTAGGAAAAAACTTGATGCAAGGGACCTTCCTGGATGTAGACAAGGAAATTGGATTAGGTGCATCTACCTTGAAGAGAGTGCTGGAGAAAGTTAATGGCAGAGGGACATCAGTCTTGGGCATGCCTTGCTCTTGAGCACACCTCCTTCCCCAAAGTCCTGGTGAAGAGGGCTGATGTTCCACACTCATTGTGGGTCTTGGTTAGAGCCTAACTCAGGCCAGAGGTGAACTCAGGCACGGAGGTGATGCTTCTACCAGCTTGCTTAAGACACTGCCCAAGGGGGCACCCCAAAAGCTCATGGGTTTTGTGGCGGCAACACTTCAAGTCGGCCTGTTGCTCGCCAGGGTGAAAAAAGCAGGAGTGAGAGGACCTGACCCAAGCACCCTTGAGGACAGCAAGCTCACAAAGCACATGCTCCCCTACCATGGATGAAGAAACCCTGGGCAGGCCAAGCCTGTGAAGTCTCACGCCCTCGTGACCCTTGCACCATGGGGTGTGACACTGCATCACTCAGGGAGGAGCTACGCTCCACGGTGACCCAGGACGGCGGGGGAGCATGGCCCAAAATAACAGTGGTTGCCCCAAACCTGACTCGAAGAGAGCCGCTGCAGAGCGTTGGCCATACCCTGGGAAGAGGATGGTCTGTGTAAGCCCTCCTGGATGGCATGCGTCCCCTTCTCCCAGCCTTGAGCTCAAGGAAGTAAGTGACACTGCCTCGCTGTCAGCGAAGGGTGGGGAATAATGCTGTCTTGCAGGTAGCCAAAGCTTTGCCCTGGCTCCTCCTTGCGGAGCTCCTCCTCTAAAATTACTCAGCTCACATGGAGAGCCATGCAGGAAGGAGGAAGGTTCATGCAGAGCTTGAAGATGAAGGGTCATGGGGTGCTGAACTGTGCAGGAGAAGGGCATGAGATGACCTTGCATGCATTTGTTCCACTTAACACGCAGCAGCAAGGGGAAATAAGCCACCAGCAAGCTTGTAACTGCTGTTTGCAGAGAAGTGATGTGCTTCCTACATAGATCTAATCCTCTAACACCCAAACACAGCAGAGGAGCCTCCTGAAGAATGCTAAAAAGTCCTGCTGCTGGTCCCTGCCTGTGTGTCCTGACACTCTCGCTGCCATTGCATGCTGGGGTGAACGCTGCTGGCGTAGGGTGCTTCCCTCCGTGTGCCTTTGAAGAAAGCCCTGGTCAGCCAGAGAGCAGAGTTATAATGAAGATTTGGTGCAATTAGTCCAGTTTCTACCTGGGGCTCACAGGAGTTTGACGTGCAGAACTTGCAGGTGAGCACAAAGTACCTTTATAAAGAAACCTACCAGTGGCGCTAGCCATGTAGCTCCCACCCCAGGAAGGTCTCTGCGGCTCCCTTGTCTGACAAAAGCCTCTTGTTCCTGTGCACTGCCCATCCCACGTGTCTCCTTTATTGTATGTCTTCCCCTGCAATCTGGCAGGCTCCAGACCTTTAATTCTTTTCCCTTCCCTGAGCTGTTATCAAAGCAGGCTGTCATTAGGAGCGTTCCTTGGTGCTGGCTGAACCCAGGTCTGTATCTTTAGATGTAGGTGGTTTTTCTGTTCAGCGAGATGGGCTTTCATCCCATTAAAAACCAGGGGTAAAACCTTATCCCCCAGCTTGTACAGCCCAGGGATGAAGAGCGGCATTGCAGTTTGTGCAGAACAGCTAGTTAGGGGTGGGTTATATTTTTTTAAGCAGGAGAAAGATAAACCCTGCGGCACAGCATAAGGGTGCTCCTTATGGTATTAATTACATACATTCACCGCTTTGGAGGCCTGGAAATAAGATTGCTGTCCTTTCTGGGCAGTTATATTAGCTACTGTAGGTGATATGCTATAAAACTCTCTAGGGAAACAAGAGGCTGCATGAAACCACCCAAGGTTGTCTATATTAAACTCAGTTTTCCATTATTTCACTCTGCTGCTCTCTGTTCAACCCTAGAAGGCTGTATTGGTGCTGGAACAAAGCTCACCTGAGAATTACAGTAATGACAGAAATCTCCTTGCAAACTTTTCATGTTAGCAAGCACCTATTAGAGATGTGGAGTTTTTGCCAAAGCTCATTTGAAACAATTTCTTTTCCATGTTAAGAGGCAGAAGGTGAATCTCCCTTTCCACCTGAGAAGGATGGCAAGGAAGTAAAACAAGCGGCTTTGTTTTGATTCAATGGAAAAAAAAGGATTTAGGGGAAACTGTTTTCTTTTTCTTTTTCTTTTTTTTTTTGTTGAAAAAGGAGCGTACAGAGTAAAAACCCTGTGCTCGCTGGCCAAGGGACTGTGGGAGAAGCCCTCCAGACATCTCATGTGGCTGGTAGTCCCCCTTCTGCGGCTCCTCCCTGCTCTGGGGAAGACCCTGTTGGCGAGACCCAGCTTAGGGTTACGGTCAGCTCTGCAAATCCGGGATGCTGCTCCAGCAGGGTCGCCCATGCCCGCTCCAGGTGCGGATAAGCGTGCTGCTCCCTCACAGCAAACAACACCCCTGTTCTTTCAGCCTGTGCTGCCAATGAAGCGGAGGAAGCTCATTCTTCATCTGGAAACCTCCCTGACTTCCCTGGGCTGGGACTGACTGAGCATATCCAGGAGAAACGTTCAAAGCAACTCTCCTGCTGATTTCTGTGAGTTAAGCCCCAGCAGAGTATACCTGCATGCAAGAAAGCTTCTGTTGGTGTAACTAGAATAAGTTTGACTTACCTCACTGCAAACTCAAAACTCTGAAGAAGTCACCAATGCTTCTGTGCAAAGTGGCTTTAGCAAATTTTCCCATACAGGCTTTGAAAGGCTGAGGTGTAACCTGAACTGGGACTGCTTAGATGCTGGATTTCTGGGATTTTTACTTTGATCCTGGTAAAGAATAATTCAGCAGTTTAGACAACGCCCTGGGGAACAGCTGAGGTGTTACAAGCCCCGTCCTCCTGCCTAGAGGCCATGCCAAGGGGCAGGGAAAGCTGAACCCGCTCAAATTCAATCTAAAGAGCCGGAGATTAGTCTAGGCAAGTATTTCTCTTCAATTGACTGTAAAAACCCTGTTGGCAGATTTAGTCTCCAGATACAACTTAATAGTTTGTGACAGCTGAGTCTAGCAGCAGGCTTGCACTTACCTGGGAGGCGAGTACCAAATCGGCCACAAAGCAGATCATTTCTCACTTCCTAACTGAGGATTAAGCATCGCTGCACCCAGGAAATTGTGTCCTTGGCCAGACACCCCCGTCTCCAGTCTCAGGATGTCTCCTCTCTCCTCTCCGTGGGCAACGGGTGGTGGGTACACAGTTACACAGTGCAGAGGCAGCTCTGACCAGCATTAACCAGCTTCCTCTATGGAGCCCTCTGGTTTAATGTAAATCAACTTAAAGGTAATCTGTTTGCTGGGTACGGCAGCAGTGCCAGATCAGTGATACTACACTTGAACTGCCTGCCCTCAGTGTTTCTGAGAAGGAACCTGACAAATCTGTTTATGAGGGTGAGTCAGTTGTTTATAATTAGCAGGAAAGTGGACATTATCTAGGGAGCATCCTTTCAAACTACTGTTTTATGGGCATAAATACTAGTAATAAAGGACAGAAACATAAGGTGGCAGAGTAGGTATTTGTGCTGGAATGCAACAGCAAGGCTTGGCTTTTGCCACTCAATAAATTGGTACCTCTGCGGTATTTTTAACCTGGGGAGGGGGGGATCCTGATATATTTATGGTTGGGGAATAAGCCTTTTATTTCCAAAGGAAAACAGTAAAAAAATTAAAAAAAAAAAAATGCATGCCTTTTGGGGTGAAGCTAATGAGAAGTGTTATTTAAAAATCTAACTTCCTGGAAAATTAATGATGTTTAAGTCTAATGATGTCTAACTGATGTCTAAGCTTTTCTAAACCACAAACTCTAAGAAGATCCCAAAACCTTTAAAGACATTTGCTGAGTTTCTGCAGGAGTGCAGCAGAGAACAAGAACCACAGTTAACCAGCGCCTCAAGGAAAAAAAAAGGACCGCAATGTGTAAGTCTGCAGTATCTAGCCCTGAAATTTTTGGACACAATGCTTTAAGTTCTATCAGATTCAGATATTATTTTCCCCACCGATAGTGGTCATGCACCTACCTCCCCCATTAACTGGTCTAGTACGCAGTTCAAAGCACTCCTCTGCTTTTAGGAGCCTCCTCCTACCTGCTAAAGCTCTCAACAGTGCTGGTGTAGAAACCCAGCTGCTTGGAAAGTTCGCTTAAGCCAAGGTTACCAGGGGGATATGAAAATCCCAACTGCAGAGATTTAATGCGTAAACACTGTTAGATTTACATAGTGCTGATTTCTCAATGCAATCAGCCCTCATCAAAGCTAAAGGGAAGAGAATTAACTACGCCTTTACCTTCCCAAAGCCTTGCTCTCCTCTGGGTGCTCCAGTCCGTGGGGTCAGGGGCGACAGCCCTGTCCGGCTGCCCAAGCCTCTCTGTTCCCGGTGCAGATAGAAGTGAAACCACCCAGCAGCTCCCAGGGAGTGGTGTCAAAGGTGAGAGGCAGATGGAGATCAGTGAACCTTAGACCTGCTGGCAAGGCGGGACCACGGGGCTGCCGTCACGGTGAGCAGGGCCAGTGGCCATGTCCCCCACATCCCCTCCATCTCTCCCTCCCTCCTTCCCCACTTCCCGTGCTGGGGTTTGGCAGTGGGTGGATGGACGGACAGATGGATGAATGTGTGTGTGTGGGGGGGGGGGTTTTACCCATGTCCTGGGGTCCAAGGCCAGCCCGGCTACCAGGGGCATGGGGAGTAAAAGCAGCCCCCACCCCACCACGGGGGTTTGAAGACCAGGGAGGGCTGGGTGCAGGGCTGGCTGGAGCCATGGCGTGCCGGGGATTTGGCCTTCTCTGGGTTTTTATAGTACAGCAATTTCTGCTGACGCATGTTAGTCCTGGCTCTGGTCTTGTGCCAGGGTACAGGCTCAGATAACTTGGGCCTGGGATTGCCGAAGTGGTTTGTTTTCAGGAGCGTGGCTGGTTCACCAGCTGGTTGGAGACAGCACACCTGCTTCTCTTGCAAAGCGCTTCAGCAGATGAGCTGGGGAGGTGCAAAGCGAGCAAAAACTGAGCACTTGGGCTTTTACTGCCTTTTAATTAAGGTAATAGCTAGTAACCACAGGCAGCTGGGGCTTGTTGCTTTGGAGAAGGCTGCTCTGGTTAAAGCTCTAATGCTGTGAGAGGGAAATCACAGCACGTTAATGCATTGGGATAACAGGTCTGGAGTGAGAACAGGAAGATCTGATAATTAAAAATCTAAATGAAGATAGTTTTTTGTATTTCTGTCACTCATCTTGTCATAGTCAGTGTCTTTCCTTCAAGTAACAGCTCCTAAAGTTTTCTGGAAGTGAAATACTTTACAAAATCTAGTCCTGAGAGTTACAGGGAGCCGGGGTGAAATGCAGGAGCTTAAAAAAATGCCATCCCAGTTTTGAAATTAAGAGCATGTCTTGTGACTCCCAAGGCCTGACTGCTGCGGCTCGATTACTTCCCATTTCTGTGATGAAATGCCATGTATACATGCCTAAGAGTTGCATGTGGAATTGTTGATGAAATTCCCATTTTATATGGGAGCAGTGCCCCCAGCGAGTGGAATTGCCATAAGAGGCTTTGGTCTGCGAGCCAAACGAGTGTTTCCCTTTGTTTGGGAATGTGTCCACGCGTGGATTTGCACCACTGCAGCAAAACTGGCTTCACTGTACCCGTGTACGCCTCCAGCCTGGGAGCAAATCTTACCCTACATGCAGCTTTTTTGCCAGAGGAAAGTGTTTACCTTCCCATCAGCTCTGCAGAGGCTAGAATAGGATTTGGGGATCCTTTGAAGACAATTCCGAACAACCTTCTGAAAACCCAAACTGTCTGAGGCTGGTATAATTTTTTCAGCACAGAAGCAGTTTATGTGTTCCTGTCCCTCCCCCATAACTTGTTT
Organism: Anhinga rufa; assembly: GCA_013400875.1. NCBI lineage: Eukaryota > Metazoa > Chordata > Aves > Suliformes > Anhingidae > Anhinga > Anhinga rufa. The sequence goes on from VZTV01056358.1 coordinate 135,120, forward strand.
CACAAGGCCGTGCTGTGAAATGAGCTTACTTAAAGCCTTACTTTTTTTCCAGAGATTTGGATAGATCAGTTCTTCAGTGGGAGTCTGTGTGACCCTGTGAACCATTGCACTGGCACAGCAGAGGGGTAGAAAGGTGTTTCAGGGTTTGGGAAGGGCTGGGGGCATGGATGCCTTAGGCTGGGGTTGCTGCAGCAAGAATCCTTGCCCACAGCAATGCGCCATGCTGAAAGGCAGTCTGCTCCCATTTACCCACTGCTTTGGACCTACAAGCTATGGTAACACCATGCACCTAAACTAAGCATCTAATTCTTGGTAGTAAACAAGGCTCTCAGTCTTGGCTGGAAGGCTTTGAAGCCTTATGAAAGGATTGCTTTGTAACTGCTAAGAGAAACTTCATTTCCAATTTGTGCTGCTGCAATAAGCACCCATCTTGTGCTCTGTTATTGTCATATGAGTCTCATCTGCCCAAGCAGACCTTACATCACAGTTGCCTTTGTTAAGGGCTTTTATAAAAGGGAATGGTGTAAATAAGATGCCCGCATGAAGTGCCACGGCCTGACTGGTGTAAATGTCCCTGAGTCTTCTGGAGCCATGGGGAGCATGCGCCTTGCGTGGGCTGGGGCATCTGCCTCCTGGATGGGCCCTTCTCCAGCTCCTGGTGAGCCAGACCCCACTAGAGGGCACAGCTCATCTACGATTTAATACAACAGGGATGTCTGCTCCCGAGTCTCATTTCTGAACTGGGCAACCAAATAGACACCAGTCAGTGAGGGTGACGAGAGAGATGGACTGAGGTCTCCTGCCAGAACTGCATCTGGATAGCCAGCTTTAATTTGGGTGGGCTCTGTTCTCCAAACAACTGGGACATGAACCTCTGTGATAAATGCTATTGCAGTGTCAGGAAGCCAGAGCTTTTTTGCACAATATCTTGGTCTGCTTGCCTGCTTCTTGAGCATGCAAATACCTTGCTGTCCGGGATACTCAGGATCAGCCCTCCTTCAGCAGCAAGTGGTTGGCAAATAAGACTGTGGCTGCATCGAAACTGGATTGGTAGAGCACCTGGAGTGACCTGAAATAAACTTTACCGGCAAAAACTGGGCATTGGATGTTTTTCTGAGGTTAGGGATTGCGTTTAATTTTATGCTTGCCTGATGTAATTATGCCACAAGAATTTGCAGGACAGGTCTGGCCAAAGGGGTGGTATGGTTCAAATACTCCAGCCCAGCAATGCACGATCTGAGCACCTAGACCCCCCCTGTAGGCCTTCCACCGCTGCTCTGCCTCAGCCTTTTTCTTTGGTTTTTTTTTTTAACTGTGAAGGAAATGGTGACGTTTCAGTAGTGCACAGGAATACTGGAACAGGTCAAAATAAAACTCCTTGAGTAAATGTGTGAGAATAATTCCAATAATCTCCTATTTCTGGCTCTGCCTGCTGCGTTCCTTTGGGCAGGTTGCCTGTCCTTCTCTCTTTCTCTGAGTAGAAGGAGCAACAAAGACAGTGACATTTCTGGAGCAGTTTGGGAGCTCCTGGAGGGCTCTCTTTCAGTGGTTGTGGAGCACTTGGTTCCTCCTGACTCTGCTGTGAGGAAGCATTAGCTAATCAATATGAGTGAGCACTGTAAATCACCCCTTGCTTAAGGAAAAGCACTTGGGTGGAAAAGGCAGCAGGGTCTGGTAATAATGGCACTACCTTGAGTTGAAAAACAAGACTAAAAGCTTTACCACTTGTCTGCTGTCTGCCCATGGGGAGAGTTATTTTGTCTCCCCGAGTTTTTTCTCCTATTCCCTTTGGCTTGTCTGCTTGGTTTACGTGTGCTTCCTGGCATGCTCTGTGCAGGCAGCCCAGTGCAGGGCATCCGATCTGCATCGAGGCTCCCACATTGCTGAACCAACACTAAGACCTTGTATTGCTCAGAAATTGTTGACTGCTTAGCCCCAGTTTTAATGGTTTTGGAATCTTGGGATCTCCGAATGCCCTGAGGTTGTTGCTGGTGGGTCAGTTTTCATCTGAAATGTTCCCATTTCTTCTTATTTAGCATGTTTCAAGAGTACAGCTGCGGTCTTGGCAGCCCTGCCCAGCTGAGCACTGTTTGTGCCGCTTGCTTGGGCACCTCCAGGCTCTTGTTTTCCACTCGGATCACAGCGACATTGCACCATTTCGCATGGGGACAGGTGGCCGTGATCTCACTCCCGAATTTGGCTAGTCTGACAAGGAACAGACATCCGAGTGTGTTTCAGCTGCCCAGATTATACCATGAGCGCTGCTGTCCGCATTGCCTCTTGTGCTCTGACCAGCCAAAGGGAATGTCTGAAAGCACAAGTGGCTTTTCCTTTTTATTTTTTTTTTTCCTCCTGCTGCTGGTGGATGTGGAGGAACAGGAAAAAAAAAAAAGTGTTATTTACACTGGAAGGGCTTTGTGAAACTTTTCTGGCCTAAACCACAGAGCTGGGATTTGCTAGAGAGACTTTAAAGTTACACCTGTGCAGACTGAAGCTGCCACAACAGGGATAGAGCAGTATGAGCTCAGTAGACACGGTGGCCTGGAAATCCTTGTTTGCTCTTTCAGAAAGCCTCATATCTATAATGCATATGCAGGCATTTTAGAAAGTATGGGGTGTGTATTTGATAGCATCTGAGTCCTGCTGTTGCCCTGTGCCGTGGTCCAGTGGCTTTTGGGCTCTGGGCTGTGCTGAAAGCCCACAGTGGCCGCAGGCCACTGCTGACCCGATGTAAACCCTCTGCTGCTGCAAACTGCTCTATATATAGGCTCTGATGGGCTGCCTCTGTATCGCCAGGCTCCCTGAGAGCGTCGCACGTCGTCTTGATGCTGTTGCAAGGCCAATACTGTGTCTATTGTGAGCTCTGGTTAGCTGGGCAGAAGTGAGGATATGGTCAGATTTAGACAACTGGCAACAGGCATGCAGAGCCCAGAATTAATGGTCATAGAAATGTGGCTTTTGTTATGACCTTGCCTAAGTGATTTTGGCTCCTGGACCAGTTGTAGGACAGACAGCTTGTCTCTCTGCACTGCCAGCTTCAAAGGAACCAGTCACTTGTGTGTGAGTATATATAGCATGCCTTGCTTTTGGGATATAACTATTTTAGTTTCTTGGTATTGCTATAAATAAGTTCACTGATCAGAGTCCACCTGGGGTCCTGACCCTACCCTTGCAGGGCAGTTGTCCTCACTGTGCTCCTTTGAGCAGGGCTCCGAAATGCTGAATGTTGGTCTGGGGAGCCCCCAGCCCGCTTTGAGAGAGGTGGCATGCTGCCTCTTACTCAGCAAGCCAGCCTGGCCCTTGTCAGAGGCCAGCAGATACAGAGCCTCAGAAATAGGCTGGGGCTCTTCTATTTTTAAAAGCCTATTTGTTTCAAGAAGAAACATCTGAAATCACAGGAAGCAAAATGAATTCAAAATACTTGGTCCGTCCAGAGGTCACAACAAATTATGTTCTCAAAACTGTTTGCCATACCGGTGCAGTTAAATGCGTTTGCATGATGGTTCTCCTAGAAAACATGGGTAAGAAGTTAATCACAGAGGCCTGGCTTGGAACGGAAATGTTTTTTCTAAGCATCCTGGTATTTGTTGTTTCCGCTTTTCTGTGCCTGCAGTCATGTCACCAACTGATGCAATAAGATGAACTCCTGAAGCTGAAGACCCATGGTAGCCTGAAGACCCAGGGTAGCCCACTGGCAATCATACAGGCAAGGTTTGTCGCTGCTGCAATGGAACATTAAAAGATCATTTTGTCAGTTTTGAGAAGGGTTGTGCCTTTGTTAATGAAAAAAGATTGGGCTTCTCACTGCTGCACTGATAGAGAGTTAAGAAATATTTTGAGGATTGGTGGAGTTGTAATGATGATCATTTATGCCGAGGCTCGAAACCAAACCTGCCGTGAAGTGCTTCAGGCCTCTAAACTGCTAGTCTTCCTGTATTAATTATTAACATCATCAAAACGCTCCAGAGATTGTCTTAGAAACATTAAACAAGCTTAATATTAATGGCTCCCAGATGATAAGTGGTGGTGAACATCAGCATGTGCTAAAGACCGAGGAGGGAATATAACTGACTACAATAAACACTTTAAGTACAGCGGGATGAAATTCCAAAAAGAATACAGGTGTGACCCACAAGAAAGGCTTTCCTATAGCATTGCCTGCTACCTGTCTGAAGAGACTGAAATTACACTTAATGGGTCACAATAAATAGCCTTGAAGCATAGGGATGTGCCGAGGTGGGAAATGTCTGCCACGCACCTCCTTACTCTTGAGAGGAGCCATGCTTCGGCTAGAGGCTGTTGCAGGCAGCTGCCTACCCACGCTGGTTACCTGCTAGCCACAGTCCCTTGCAATTTATAGGGGATTTCTCAAAACTTGTTTAAGAGTTGCTATGAGCAGCCCCTGCTGAGGGTGCTGGAGGTGGGGTGGAAAAAGATATGAAAAGTAGTCAGTGTTCCCTTTTAGTGCGTGGAGTGGTTCTTGCCATATGTCTAATACGTAAATTCCAGCTTTTGTGAAAGGTACACGTGGCTTTGTCCAGCAAAAACATAGGCATCAAACATTTTGCTTATCCCAAACTTCACACTCTCTTTTACTCAGCAGAGCTTGGCCAGGAGGACCCCCCTCCGCGAGTCCGGCTCACCTTGCCAAGAGAGCTGCGATGCAGAGACCTAGCTTGGGTACCTGACTTCAAAGGGAGAGCCAGCTCTTGAAGGGTATGGAAATGAAGGAAACAGCTCTGTGAAATAAGAGACGTCGTTATCTAATAAGGTGAAGGTTTTGCAGCTTTTTACATGATTAAAGCACTTAAGCGCTCTCTTCCACGTGCATGGTCTGGTGCCTACAGTGAGCCTCGTGTGCTGCTTTTTTTGCCAGTGGGGATATCACATTTGGGATGGACCTTGACCTCTCCGATAAACTTGGTGGCAACTGGCCAGCTGGCTTAAGCTATTAGTCTGGGACTGGCGCACACTTACAGACTGATCACATATGTTCCCTTAGGAAACTAGGCTAAAAATGGCTGTAGGCGGTACCTTTCTAGGCAAAGGGCTATAGAGGAGCTCACTGACAGCCAAAAATTGCTCCCAGCACAGTAATCTCTCCCAGAAGTGTTTCATCTGTCGGTATTTGTGAGACAGTTGTAATGAATGCAACTGAAAATGGTTTGCCAGTGCTTGGAAAGAGAAATATTTAAGTCATGTTGTCTCGCACAGACTTGGAAAGCTTGTGGGGGTGTGAATATAATTTTATTTTCCCTGAAGTCCCCACCCAGCTTTAGGATGTATAGTACAGACATGTTCATAGGGCATTTTATGATGGGTTTTGCCTCTCCATGCTTTGCAGCAGGCCGGTAGCCACTTCGTAGTCTTGCTTTTTTCAGGTCAGGTCTAAATGTTTGGCTGGTTTTCAGCTAGTTTTCTGTCCCATGCACTGAGTGTTACAGGCGTGGTCTGTAAAGGCACAAGAATAGAAATTATTTCATCAGTATGAGCCTAAGCAACCTCAGTTAATGCCAGCCACTGCTGGAAGAGTAGTAATGAAGTTGGTGTTACGCAGAGGTGAAATGAGTCATCTGTTGCCAATAAACTAGGAAGGAACAAAGATGCCTTGGGGGGGGGGGCGGGGGGGAACCATTATCTGCTGTTACCTAGAGCAACTCCTTTTATAATTGAAAAATGTATTAAAAATTATTTTGGGAATTTCTAATTAGTTGAGTTGAGCCACTAATGCACTCAGGATGCTTCAGGAACTTAAACTAGTAACTGCCCCCAAAGAGGCCACTGCAGAGAAGCGCCTTTCCTGCCTTTCCCCTCTGCCACCACAGCTACAAGGTCAGGGAGGATGAAAACTTCTGCAGAAATTGAGGTTGAGCAACAAAGACAAAGTGTCTGTCAACCCCTGGGGAGACGACTCCATTCTAACAGCGCCCAGCCCTACACGGCTTAAGGCTGGAAACCCTGCAAGAGTAGCTACGTATTTGAGTAGCTCTTTATATTGAGTAGCTGTCCTTGGGGAAGTGCACAACTAGGAAAAGCAGAAGGCAAAAGAAAGGAAAAGCACAGACTCGTGGCTGAGGCCACTCTGTTCCTGCCTCTGGCATCTGTTTCCAGCCCGGTCCTTGACAAGCCGTTCAGCCAGCTATGGAAGTTGGTGGTTTCTAGATGCAAGCACACATTTTGCTTTCTGTCCAGTTTGGGATATTTATTTATGTATTTACTTACACATGCAGCTGAAACGAAAGGGTTCTGCGGCAACTCATTGTGTGTGGGGAAAAAAAAATAAAAATCTTCTTTTAATTGTTTCTATAATCAGAGGGAAAACTAAACACTGGAGAATTGGACAACATTTGCCTGACTGTTTTGGCTCTTTGCTGATGGAGAACAGAGGGGCTAATTCCTTCACATTCCTACAGGGAAGCATCAGAAGGGCTTTAGTGCCGTAATAATTAATGCTGCAGAAAAACCTACAGGAAAACTGCAGAGCACGGTAACTGCTGTGGGGCTGGGCTGGGGTGCAGGAAGTAACGGATGAATTGGCTTGGGGTGCACAGTGAGGCAGAGGGCAGGGAAAGCGCGCTGGGCAGATGAGTCAGTCCCACATGCCGCTCCTCAGTCACTGTGCACGGAAAAACAGGAATGCTAGGGATGCCAGGAAAATGTGTTATGACTTAAAATCAGATGCACCAACTCGTAACACACTGTAACATCTGAAGTGTTTTGTCTCTGTTTCCTCTGTTTTGTTACCAATATCTTCTTTCACTTCCCAGTTTAAGCAAACTTCTGTATTTCAGGAAACTATAATGACCTGCCTTCCTGCCCTACTAGTGATTATCACAGCTGGAATCTGAAATCCTTTAGCACCAGCATGGCTTATTTTATGTAAGCCAGGAATTATTAGCTGACACTGCCAGTTTGCCGCTGTTCTGTGTCGGTGCGTGACTGGAGAGGTGACAGGAGATGGGGCAGCGATGTACAGCTTTGGTTCGTCATGCAGAACCACGAGACGTCAGACACAGGTGCTCTTCTGTCTGATGTTAAGTGGTTGGAACCGTTCCCTGAGAAGAGATGTGGTAATTTTTCATTTTCCTATAAAATAGGTGGGTGGAAAATACCTCTTCCCTGACAAGCATGAAAGATGGTTAGAAGAAGAGCACAGATAAGCTCTGCTGTGCTTGAGAAAAGGGATGTCTTGCCTCTGATTTGCGCTCTGGATGAATCTCGATGGATTTCCATGGGGATAACAAACGGCACCTCCTTCCCCCTCTTCCACTCCAGCTGAGGGAGTTAAACTGTGATGTGGTTTCACATAAGCTTTTCCAGAATGATGTTCATATGCCATTTTACGGAACAGTATGACTAATTAGTGCAAGCACTTGGTCTGCTACAAACAATCGGTTGGTTTTAGACCACGTGTTGTGGCTATGTTTTACTGCAATCCAAAACAACTGGAGTTTAAGAAAACCTGGAGGGCCTGATTGGAAAATGTGGCTCAGCTTAACTCTGCAACATTTGGGATGGGAGTGGATAAGGCCACGCGGCATAGAGCAGGAAAACCACGGGGAAAATCAAGTAAGCAGACAGCATTGAGCTGTCACGTAGCAAGGCCATGTGATTCCTCGCTCTCGTGTCTATACCCTGTCAGCGGGGCGAGGACACCGGCACAATGGCAGGAGGAATGCATTGATATATTAATCCCAAAGTGATGCAGCGCCAGTTCCTCAGCTGCTTCAGCTGATGTAATGCGTTGTTTTTGCCGAAGCCATCCTGGTTTTGTCTGGCTGAAGGACTAACTAGTTCAGACTATTTTTTTGGACAGACGTAGAGGCTGTATTCTCAAATTAAATATGTATATTGATCCCTCGCCTGCCTTCCTCCTGGGCTCTGGGAAGAAAAGGTGGGGGGTATGCAGGTCTTGTCACTGTAATACCCAAGGGTCCCACAGTCTGGAATGGGTTTTATCCCAATAGCACTTGAGGTAGGAGGTTAGGCTAGGTGGAAGAGATGTATGATGTATTTTCTTCTGAAAATAGCCTGGGGCTCTCTAAAACTTAGCCTTTTTTACACAGCAAGAGGGGAACCCAAAGGAGGAGAAACAACCAGATTTTGCAGCTCGCTGCGGTGCTGTGGCAGGCTGGGAATAGCAGATAGGAGTGCAGATAGCAAACAGCAGACCATAACAGGCCCTCTCTGTGAGCGAGGCACGGTGATCGGTTGCTATACAGCAGCCTAGGATAGGTTTGGCTCCCTGCAACTACAGCTGCCGTGGAGCTGGCTTCACTTTGCGTCGTGCTGAAACTCTCTGAGCCATGGCGTGTCTGCTGCTAATTAGATTAGGTCCACAGAGGCTGCGTTCATCAAGTTCCCATTTTTAGCCTGAGATGGGCAGTTTTCAGCGAGCTTGGTGACAGTTTGCAACTTGCAGGTACGTTCCCTGCTTGGCATGGTAACGGAGAGCTTACACGATTGCAGCATAACTCTGGGAGAAGGCTAGCTCACGACCTCCAAACAGGAGCAACAGTGGGGCCAGAACAACCTCTCGGGGGCTGTTGCAATGTCAGCCGTGATGGATATTCACGTCCCAAATTTAGTGGCAGGGCAGAAAGCCCATGGGGTTTGGTCTAGTACTTGTTAAGGCAGACAGACTCTCAGCATAATGCTTACCACAGACAACACACTCCACGCCGGCTACCCAAAAACTGTGTTTGGATGCACGTTCAGAACCTCGGCAAGAAACATCTCATTTCCAGACTACAATTATATATGGCCTGTTTAGCTGTATGCTTTTGTGCTAACTCGGCTCTAAGTTTTACATAGGATCACCCCCACCCCTTTTCTCCTAAGTAGTTTATAGAAAAGAGATGCAGTTGTTCTGCCTTTGGCTAGACAAGCCAACCCCTTCTCATCTCAGGCAAGATCCTCCTGCTGTTTATCCTAGGAGCTTTTCTCTCTACAGCTACGCAAGTTTGAGTTCTTCTTAACATGGAAAAGCAGACGTGCAGGTGCTGTTTTAGGTAAGATCTTGTGGATGGTTGTGCAATGGTATAAATATTTGCATTGATAGGCCCTTACCTGAAGTGTTCCATCATTAAATGTAATTCTTTGGTGTTTGTGTTGCGATGGTGGTGTGCAACCAACCTGTGACCAGTTTATAACCCCAGAACTTCCTCCTCTTCCCTCATTTACTGCAGATGAGATCATTAATATAGTCCTTGATATGACATTTGCTGTCTGCTTGATTTCATTCCACTTGTTTCTCAAGTTTTTAACCTCTTCTTATTCTTGTATGACTTTATCCTCCTTTATTGGTGATGCTTCATAACACTGTGTCATCACTGCATTTCATTAGTGCTGTCCTACTTGTGACAGGACATTAATGAAAATATTAAATGAAATCAACCCCAAGGTTAACCTTTGAAAAACACCCTCCAAAGGAAGATTCTTCCTCAGTCTTGAAAGGGATCCAATTCTGAGACCTTGAGATCCCCAAAGTGACATCTTTGGTGACCTGGGAAAAATTTACAGATGAAAAACTATCTCTCATAACACGCCAAGGTGCCTAGAGGAGGCCGATAAGTCACTGAGGGGTTTTGGCAAGATGAAGATGATAAATAAGCTCTCTTAAAAAAAAAACAAACGTGTTTGGTATAGCAAGTAAATTGCTGTTGGTAAAAAGGGAACAAGGTCTGCTGCTGTTGTGGAATATATTTTTTTTTCCAGACCTCTGAAAGCTTGGCTTGGCTTGGAAGCCCACCACTTTATGGACTGTATCCTCCTTGGTCAAGCCAAGCTCGTGGATCTCTTTTCTGGACCACCTTGGAAGACAGTTATCAGTTACAGATTTGCCGTGATGAGTCGCTGTGTAACTACAAGCCCCAGGCTAGACACGACAAAACTAAGCAAGGTTCCCAGCGTGCCAGAGCTCTGTTGATGCAAACAGCGACTCTGCTGACTTGAAGAGATGAAGTAACAGTAATGAATCTCATCCGGACACAATCTGCATGGACACTACCAGTCTCCTGAGCCCTGTCTTGACACTGCTCAAATGTGGCAACAACATCTGAAAGCTTTTCCCAGGAGGCTGGATTTGCTGAAGAGGATCGTCTTGGGCTCCTTAGGAGGTGTATTAAAGCACAAGCCCTTTAGTTGCACCAGTGTTTTTTTTCCTGCAGTATTTCAGTGCCAGGACATACTTGTCTGTGATGTAATTTTTTTCCATTAATAAATCCGCAGACCCTGCTGGATACCACTGCTGTTATGTTTGCAAAATGTTACAATGCTAATGGAGCTCTGCTCTCTTCACATGTCTTGACAATATGAAATATTGGCCTCCTATGTGTAGATTTTCTGAGGTATTTAAGCGTCCCACTCTCCTTGGACTAATGGACATCTTGTTAAAGCTGTCAGACTTCATTTCTGGTTTGGCAGATGCTGTGATCTTACGGTGTAGTGGAGAGGTGCCCTTGTGTTTTCTTTTAGCACCGCCAGCTAGCCACTGGATTCCCCTATCCCAGGGCCTGCCACTAATAGAGATGTAATCATATTTTGCTGCACGGAGTATAAAAACATCCATTTTATTATGTAAAAGCGGTCTGTTGAGTACACCAGCAGCAGCAGTTTTGACAGCGGATTGCTTGTTCTGATTCTCAAGAGTGAGGTTTTACAAGATGGCTTGGTTTAAGAGCAGCACAGAGGGAAAATTTTATCTTTGGGGTGTTCCTTTCATCAAACGGCCTCCTTGTGCACAGGATATTGGAGAATGAGGTGCGTACTGTGCACTTAAAATAGAGCCCTTTGAAACAGGCACGGGATACTCAGTCTTGTCCGAGTATCATTAATCACAGTTATGACTCTCACGCAAAACGAGCCTCGACTTCATGTTGCTTGTTAAAATAAGAAATGTGAGTTTCAGTATTTTCATTTTCAGCTGCACTCTCTGCACTTCATATCATAGCCAAAACTAACGTCCTTGAATCATTATTTCACATTTATTTGGACAGATTCTGTATGTATAGTATTTTTATAACAAGATGGCTTATTTTGACTATATTAAAAGACAAAAATGACTCTAAGTGTCTGGAATGCAAGAAAAAAGGAGGATTTCATACACTGCAGAGCACATTCAATGTGTGATTTGAAATCTGATTGCAGTCGCCCAATAGCTTTTTCTCTTCCAGCTTCTCTGCTTTAATTTTAATTTCGTTCTTTCTTTCTTTCTTTTTTACAAAGCCCTCTCCATAGCAGGTTTTCGGACATAAACCTGTCTACCATAAGCCTCAGTTTGGCTGTACAACCAAGCCTCTGTAAGGCTTTCAGCCAGTAACGCAAACAGCACTGATGCAAATCTTACTGCACCACTGAACTGGAAATTCCTTGCATGGATACAGTGATGCAGCTGCACAGGTGGCTGAAATCCCTGGGTAACATGGACCTAAAAATAAGGCACTGCCTCGTCTCTTTAGCCAGAATTCCTCAAAGGGCAGGGGCGCATGCAAGGATAAGGGCTCAGGGAACAAGTTATGCAGAGCCAGAAAGGGTGATAGTGCTAAACCAGGTCTTGGGGAGGCGAGGTTGGAGCTGAGGTGGCTGAAGAAGGGAGGCCTGTGGGATATCTAGGAAAGCCGGACACAGCAAGGCTTTGCCTCCATAGCAGGGTCAGAGCTCACTTTTTAAGGTCGCTGTGCTGCCTTGCAGAGCAGGTGCTTCTTTTTCCACTTGTGTGGGGTCAGAGTAAGCTCGACGCCAAGTCTCAGATGTGACACACTTGTTTTTAATGCCCAAATACGGTGGGGAACTCATCTATCTGCTTCTGCTGACACAATAATCATTTATTTCTTGTAAAGATAAATAGTCCCAGGCGTAAGAAACAGTATCAATGCAATACCACTACCCCGTCATCAGAAGAGCCATGGTTCCCAAAACAACTGTAATGTGAGTGGTGAGTGCACGCACAGCCTGAATTCTGTCTGGAAAACAGAGATAGCATTTGGCTGCTCTAAGAAGGCTGTAGACATTGAATGAGAGCTGGAGCGGTGGCAGGGTGAAGGAGAGGGTGCGCTTCAAATTCCCTATTCAAAGCAATGCTAAACAGGAGAAAACTGTCAAAAATGGAGGGATTCCTGTTCAGGCTGTAGATCCCCGGGCTAAGAAGAGAGGACCTGCCTGGCCAGATGGCTGACGGGGAGGGCTTCATTAGGAGGTCTCAATTATTCATCTACTCTGAAGTCAACGGCTGCACCTGAAAGGTTTGCCCAATCTCTTGCCAAGTTCGGACCACAGCGTTTCCACGTGCGGTGCTGGGTGCTGGCAGGCACCCTGCTGCTGAGGAGCGGAGGGCAATCGCACAGAGACAATCACTTCAGCAACAGGCACCAGCTATAAATAAGCACCTTGATGTCACTGGTATAAAAAAGCAACAAGTGAGAATTAAATAATTTCTGAAGAACAAGTACCAGCCTGGGACTGATGGAGGGCATCTATACCCTCTTGGGGAAAGGGATTCTGCTAAAACTAGGGTTTTTTTTCTTTTCCTGAAACAGCCACTGATTGCTTTATTCTCTGATACATGCCCTCACGGGAAGGGATGATATATTAAACTGCTTGACACAGTTTTGAATTTGAGGATGACTCAAATCTTGGTTGTTGTACATGAAAACTGCCAGATAAACATTGGGATGACCAGAGCTGGCAGACATTGCCTTTTACCCTTCTCAAGTTTGAATTCATGGTAAAGTTAAGTTGAAAAGATTAAATGCAGTTTGCTGGTCTTTGTCAGTAAGGGGGGGGGGGGTTCGCAGCCATTTTTCTGTCACACCTCTGTGTAAGGCATTTGGTGTCAGCTTGAGAGACTTATCATTCATATTTAGGGAATTATTGTGAAAATTGAGGTACAAGGGCTGTGACAGGAATCCCACAGAATATTTGCTCCTTCTCAATGTTAATTAATTAAGCACTGATGTGCTCAATGATAGAATTAATCATGTCCACTTATACATAATAGGAAAATTAATGGCTGAAGGGATCCCATGGGGCTTTGAGGGGGGGTAAGGGTTTTGGGGCACGAGGAGATGGGTTTCTGGCCCACTCCCCCCATATTTTGGCAGAGAACTCCCCCAGGTTCACAGCTAGTGAGGTTTTGACGCCCATTTCCCTGATTTCATGGAAATTTTCTTCAGCTTTGCTGACAAGGGGCCTCGGGAGGGCAGGTCACCAGAGGGTTGGGAAGGCTGGGGACCTGTGCCCGGCCAGGGCTGCGGGTGCCGCAGGCAGGGGGGTCCCCAGTGGGGCTGCCCATGGCCGAGCGGGGCTGCTGCAGAGGAAGGGGTGCGATGGGAGCAGGTAGGAAGGCTCTGCAGATTGATGGGCCGAGGTCAGTTGTATTAAGTTTAACATGGCCAAGTGCCGGGTCCTGCCCTTGGGCCACACCAACCCCAGGCAACGCTCCAGGCTGGGGGAAGAGTGGCTGGAGCTGCCCGGCGGAGAAGGGCCTGGGGGTGCTGGCTGACAGCGGCTGGGCATGAGCCAGCAGCGTGCCCAGGTGGCCAAGGGGGCCAGCAGCACCCTGGCTTGTGTCAGGGGTGGTGTGGCCAGCAGGAGCAGGGCAGGGATGGTGCCCCTGTGCTCGGCACTGGGGAGGCTATACCGCGAATGCTGGGGTCAGGTTTGGGCCCCTCGGGACAAGAAGGACATGGAGGGGCTGGAGCGTGTCCAGAGAAGGGCAGCGGGGCTGGGGCAGGGTCTGGAGCACAAGTGTGCTGGGGGGTGGCTGAGGGAGCTGGGGGGGCTCAGCCTGGAGAAGAGGAGGCTGAGGGGAGCCCTCATCGCTCTCTGCAGCTGCCTGAGAGGAGGCTGTGG
>VZTV01056362.1:0-17734 GCA_013400875.1 Anhinga rufa
GGGGCTAAACCATGACACTCACTCATCAGCTGTGTTAGGAAGTTATCTTCCACACACTGCAGGAAACTCCTAGATGTTTCCTCTCTGCTGTATTTTATTTCCAGAAGACATCTGGTAAGCTGATGTACTCCACGAGAAGAAGGGCTAGCAATTGTGAGACTTCTCCCAGCTGCTTATAGAATATTTCATCTGTCTCTTCATCCTGGTTGGGTAGTCTATAACAGACTCCCACCATGGTATCTGCCTTGTTGGCCTTCCCCCTGATTCTTACCCATAAACACTCAACCCTATCATCACCATCATTAAGCTCTAGACAGTTGAAATACCCTGTAAAGTACAGGGCTACCCCACTGCCTCTCCTTCCTTGCCTATCCCTTCTGAAGAGCTTATAGCCACCCATTGAAGCACTCCAGTTGTGTGAGTCATCCCACCATGTTTCTGTGATGGCAGCTATGTCATTGTTTCCCCACTGTACAATGTCTTCCAGCTCTTCCTGTTTGTTGCACATGCTGTGTGCATTAGCATAGATACACTTCAGTTGGGCTATTCATCTCACCACCTTTCTGAGTTTAGAAGCCCTAATTCCTGCGTGACCATTCTCAGGTGCTTTCATAGTTTCTAACACATTCATAACCTTTGTGCCTTTGCTGCTTCATGGATCTCCATCCCCTATCTCCTCTGAGATGGCAGACCGGAAGACCTCACTAGCACACCGTCACTCAAACATTGCCATGCTGCCCCTAGGCTTCCCTAGAAGCCTGGTTTTATCCCTTTCCCCCTTCAAATCTAGTTTAAGCTCTTTCAATGAACCCTGCTACCAGTGACACCAGGCTCAGAGCCAGGTCTTTCTGGTTCTTCCCTCACCATTTCCCAGACCTAGAAGGATAGAGAACACTGCTTGTGCTCCTGATCCCTTAACCTGTTGTCCCAAGGCCTTGAAGTCTCTCTTGATTGCCCTTGGACTTCTTTGCAATTTCATCACTGCCTACCTGAAAAATCAATAATGGATAATAATCTGAGGGCCATACCAGGGTAGGCCCATCTCTTTTTTTGCTGGAGGCAGTTTTGACACAGGGTGTAGACAAACTTAACCTTGGCAAGACCTTCAAGCTAGATGAACCATCATCCTTGTTATTGTTCAGTTCCACTTGCAGAGCCTCATACTTATTCTGCAAGGGCACTTGGGAAGGTGGGGTAGTCACAGAGGAGACACACCTGCTGTGCCCGGCGGAAACTTGTTGCCATTGCCCCCTATCCCTTAAATCACCATGTTCAGCCAGGTGAAGAGAGGAGGAGAGGGAATCTTCCATATCATGTGCCCTGTCTGCCTGTTGTGCCTGTCTCAGGGAAGGTAGGGTGTGATTCCAGTAGTCTATCTCTCTCCCCCTGATACTTCTCCACCTACTCACCTCCTCCTGGAGCCCTGTCTCTAAGTGGAGGATTTCCTCTGCCAGGCCACACTTCCCACAGGTGTGCTCACTGCAGCCATCAGGTACTGGTGTAAGAGCAGGGCTTACCTTACAGCCTGGCACCTGTGCAGCAGCATGTTCCTACCAGAGCTGTGTCTGGGAAGCTGCGCCAGTCGAGATGGGTGCAGAGCTGAGAGAAGCCATGGCTTTCTGTCTGGTGGATACCATTGCTCTCTGCTCAAGCTGGCAGAGATTCAGTGCCCTTCCTGCGTGCCTTGCCACATAAACTGCCGCGCCATGCCTTCATCGGTGTGCCACGCCCTGTTTTCACTGCTCTTGGTCACCAGTGGTTTCACTGCTCTTGGTCACCATGGGTTTCTTTCATACGTGTCGGGGGGGTGGGGGACTCGGCTACCGTTGATGCTGGCCCCGCCCAGGTCTCGTCAGCCGCTATGGCGCCAGTCGCGAGCTCTGGGCGGGTCTCTCGGCCCCCTGAGGTTCCCCTGGCGCGGGATCCAGCTGCGCACCGTGCAGAGCGCCCCGCTGCGCACCGTGCGGCCACCGGCGCTGCTCGCCTCGGCTGCTGGGCGCTAGTTTGGTTACACGACGTTTAAATCTCCCGCTGTTGCACCTGACCCCGCCCTGGTCAGAAGCTTTCTGTTCTGCATCAATTGGATTACATTTCCTCTGCCAAACTATGGGGCTATCTAATTTGCTTTAACACAGGGGAGGATGTTAATTACGTTTTTCGAATTAAATATAGCACCTTATTTCCAGATTAAAGTTAACGTATACCCCTGGCAGAACTTCGTGCGATAGGAATCTGTTCAAGAGAATGAATGGCATGTGCATTACATGAAACCGGCTCTATTCAGTGGGTATTGCATCTTTCCCTGATGAATAGCCTTTGGTCTCTGTTCAAACTAAGCCTCTATTCCTACTGCAGTTTAATTTTTGGTACTGGGTGCTGAGTGCTGAGCGCTTTCAAAAGCTCTAAGTGCCTGAGAATGTATTNATTGTGAGACTTCTCCCAGCTGCTTATAGAATATTTCATCTGTCTCTTCATCCTGGTTGGGTAGTCTATAACAGACTCCCACCATGGTATCTGCCTTGTTGGCCTTCCCCCTGATTCTTACCCATAAACACTCAACCCTATCATCACCATCATTAAGCTCTAGACAGTTGAAATACCCTGTAAAGTACAGGGCTACCCCACTGCCTCTCCTTCCTTGCCTATCCCTTCTGAAGAGCTTATAGCCACCCATTGAAGCACTCCAGTTGTGTGAGTCATCCCACCATGTTTCTGTGATGGCAGCTATGTCATTGTTTCCCCACTGTACAATGTCTTCCAGCTCTTCCTGTTTGTTGCACATGCTGTGTGCATTAGCATAGATACACTTCAGTTGGGCTATTCATCTCACCACCTTTCTGAGTTTAGAAGCCCTAATTCCTGCGTGACCATTCTCAGGTGCTTTCATAGTTTCTAACACATTCATAACCTTTGTGCCTTTGCTGCTTCATGGATCTCCATCCCCTATCTCCTCTGAGATGGCAGACCGGAAGACCTCACTAGCACACCGTCACTCAAACATTGCCATGCTGCCCCTAGGCTTCCCTAGAAGCCTGGTTTTATCCCTTTCCCCCTTCAAATCTAGTTTAAGCTCTTTCAATGAACCCTGCTACCAGTGACACCAGGCTCAGAGCCAGGTCTTTCTGGTTCTTCCCTCACCATTTCCCAGACCTAGAAGGATAGAGAACACTGCTTGTGCTCCTGATCCCTTAACCTGTTGTCCCAAGGCCTTGAAGTCTCTCTTGATTGCCCTTGGACTTCTTTGCAATTTCATCACTGCCTACCTGAAAAATCAATAATGGATAATAATCTGAGGGCCATACCAGGGTAGGCCCATCTCTTTTTTTGCTGGAGGCAGTTTTGACACAGGGTGTAGACAAACTTAACCTTGGCAAGACCTTCAAGCTAGATGAACCATCATCCTTGTTATTGTTCAGTTCCACTTGCAGAGCCTCATGCTTATTCTGCAAGGGCACTGGGGAAGGTGGGGTAGTCACAGAGGAGACACACCTGCTGTGCCCGGCGGAAACTTGTTGCCATTGCCCCCTATCCCTTAAATCACCATGTTCAGCCAGGTGAAGAGAGGAGGAGAGGGAATCTTCCATATCATGTGCCCTGTCTGCCTGTTGTGCCTGTCTCAGGGAAGGTAGGGTGTGATTCCAGTAGTCTATCTCTCTCCCCCTGATACTTCTCCACCTACTCACCTCCTCCTGGAGCCCTGTCTCTAAGTGGAGGATTTCATCTGCCAGGCCACACTTCCCACAGGTGTGCTCACTGCAGCCATCAGGTACTGGTGTAAGAGCAGGGCTTACCTTACAGCCTGGCACCTGTGCAGCAGCATGTTCCTACCAGAGCTGTGTCTGGGAAGCTGCGCCAGTCGAGATGGGTGCAGAGCTGAGAGAAGCCATGGCTTTCTGTCTGGTGGATACCATTGCTCTCTGCTCAAGCTGGCAGAGATTCAGTGCCCTTCCTGCGTGCCTTGCCACATAAACTGCCGCGCCATGCCTTCATCGGTGTGCCACGCCCTGTTTTCACTGCTCTTGGTCACCAGTGGTTTCACTGCTCTTGGTCACCATGGGTTTCTTTCATACGTGTCGGGGGGGTGGGGGACTCGGCTACCGTTGATGCTGGCCCCGCCCAGGTCTCGTCAGCCGCTATGGCGCCAGTCGCGAGCTCTGGGCGGGTCTCTCGGCCCCCTGAGGTTCCCCTGGCGCGGGATCCAGCTGCGCACCGTGCAGAGCGCCCCGCTGCGCACCGTGCGGCCACCGGCGCTGCTCGCCTCGGCTGCTGGGCGCTAGTTTGGTTACACGACGTTTAAATCTCCCGCTGTTGCACCTGACCCCGCCCTGGTCAGAAGCTTTCTGTTCTGCATCAATTGGATTACATTTCCTCTGCCAAACTATGGGGCTATCTAATTTGCTTTAACACAGGGGAGGATGTTAATTACGTTTTTCGAATTAAATATAGCACCTTATTTCCAGATTAAAGTTAACGTATACCCCTGGCAGAACTTCGTGCGATAGGAATCTGTTCAAGAGAATGAATGGCATGTGCATTACATGAAACCGGCTCTATTCAGTGGGTATTGCATCTTTCCCTGATGAATAGCCTTTGGTCTCTGTTCAAACTAAGCCTCTATTCCTACTGCAGTTTAATTTTTGGTACTGGGTGCTGAGTGCTGAGCGCTTTCAAAAGCTCTAAGTGCCTGAGAATGTATTCCCTGCCACTCTACGCATACTTTGCTCTCATGGGAATACATCAAATAGGTGAAGCAGGCTACCTGTAGAGGTCATAAATTTGCTGGATTGCAAGCTGTTTGGTATTTCCAAGGCGTATTCTCAAAATGCAGATTCAGAGTTCTATCAGCTGGAATTGCTCCTCACAGCCTGCCCCTGTCCCTGCCCGTCAGCCCCACACCCCCTTCTCCCCCCCCNCTTAGATTTTTCTGTATCGATTTAAGTACAAGGTTCTCTGCAACTTGACCACACTCTCATCATGCATAAGAGCTTAAAAAACCAACAGATATCTACAGCACTTACATTGACACAGTGAGCTATTTCCTTTTCAACTGTCATCTTCCCTCAACAAAGTGATCCAAATTATGTGATGCTAAATATTTTGTTATTGCCACCTTACACTGATCTTTTCTCCTAGTTTTTGCAGGGAGAATGTAATGCCATGGCTCTCTGTGGATGCAGAATGCAGAAAATGACTGTTGTACCTGCAACTTTTGTCTTCAGACAAGGCTGACTTCTAGACAGGAATAAATAATATGGTAGCATTTTTATACACTAAGCCAGAAAGATTCTCTTATTTTAAGACAAAGGAGTATGACAGCTACTACTCTCAGAAGGAAAGCTTAATCAAAGCTTAATTCCCTCTTATAATTAAGTCTTCAAAATTGATACATGACATAGTCAAGCATAGCATTTTTAATTTAATTAATTTTCTAAGGACTAAAGAGCAACGCTGATTAAAAAAGTACAGTATGCCAAGCTAAACTTCCAGAACCATACCAGGAATTCTTTGCCTGTGATGCTGTAAGAGTCATGTAGGCCCTGGAAGTTATGGCAGCGCTACAATAGGAACAAAATATGACCTTATGAATGCCAGGCTGATTCCCCTCTCTGCATTTTCTTGAAAAAAGAGTAGGGGCACAGGGCTGAAGGTTGCATGGAGGAGGACTGGAAGGAGACCTTGAGTTATTACATCATATTTAATTATCCCTGTTTGAAAAGAGGTTCACACTAGTGTTGTATTAGTTATCATCCTTGTATAAGGGAGAATGAACCTCAGTGAAAATAATTCCCAGGGATGAATTTGTCTGTATTTTCTCACTGGCATGGTAAAACAAAGCACATATTTTACCCCTATGGTTCTGATGCTTGCTGCCCTCATCTTTACTGTCTGCTCAAACAACAGAGTGAGCATCAAGTAAAAAAATCAAAGGTACAAATTATATGATAGAAATCATATGTTAGCATGCACTGTTCAGAAGTGTTGTTGACTGGGCATCTGTCTCCAAAAGCTCTCCATCTATTCTCAAGCACTTTCCATCCTGTCCCACAGCTAGGCTGGGTATTTTGGTGCTTGTCACATCATGAAGACAGTAGAAGGAGAAGAGTGGTGGAGAGAATGCATTAAATCAGACTGTGATTTTGCATTTCTTGTGATAAGCTTTATAAAACAGTCCTTGTAAGACAACAACCAGTCTTTTCAATTGGAGAACACTGTATGGGGTCACGGCAAAACTGCACATTAGAGTCATTTGGAAGCACCTTTAGCTCACATCCTCAGTTTAATAACATTTGTACCTTTCCAGCAGGTGTCCCCATGCTGTAATTACCAAAATAGGAAAGGACCAGACATTGGTATTGTCACAGAGCTGATGAAGGCTTGTTGTAAATGAAGTGTAGGGAGAAACTGTTAGGGATTGTACTGTTACTATTTCTCCATGTGTCATCAATATCACATAAATTATTTAATTAGAAAATCTGAGAGAACAGCTGACAGCTGGCTGAGCAAATTCACTTCTAGATTCTGTCAAATTTCAAACATAATTGTGGGTTTTTTTTTGAGAACACTTGCAATATTTGGTGTTTTCTTGAATCATAAGGTCTTCCATATTATTTAGATGTAAAGACAATATGTAATAGTTATATTTGTTTTCATAATACATTCCAGGAAAGGAATGCACTGTGCCTAGAGCTCAGTAAGAATAATCATTCTTTGATGAACTGGTATCAGGTGTGTATTTTCACCAGAATTGTTTCAGGGATTCTGCACACTGCTTTGAAAAGTTTCTGCTTTAGAACTAGACTGTATAGATGGAGGACAGTGCTGAAATGAACCAGGATGCTTTCCCAAAGTTTCTCTAAGATGATTCATGCAGTAAGAGATATAGTATGTTCTTAAATAAGATAAATAAGAGTGTTTGTGTCACAATTTATTGGGAAAGACTGAAGAATTAGAAATCCAGCATAAAGCATTGGTTGCTTTTTGTTCTTGACAAGACCACACACCTGTTTGTACACTTGTCTCACTTTTTCTGATGCCTGGACTTCAATTTCTTGAGTTACAGACAATGGAACATTTCTGACTTTATCATCTCATTTCAGCAGAGATAATAAGTGTTCTGGTGCTACACCCTCTGAACAACAGCAGATTCTGTTAAATTGCTGGAAAAAAGTCTTTTGACTAAGTGATATTTTCCAATTCTAGTAGTCCCTATCAATTTAAGACATCCTTCATATTTTCAGCATGTATGTGATATGATAGCTCTCAAGTAAAGCTTTGTGCTGTTTGTTCTTGGAAACACTAGAATCAGTTTTGGATGATAATCAGAGGAGAACAGACCAGTTTTACAGAAAGGAACAAAAATACTTTGCAGTCATATTTGCATGTGACTGTACTCAGATCGAAGAATGTTACTGATGTCCTTCCCAGCCAAATAGTGGTTGTATGGTTGCAGCTTACACTGCTGCTTGCATCTGGCCTGATTCTTTGTAAGAGCATTAGTTTGTGTAAACTCACATCCAGAATTAGACAATGTTTTCATTGTTGCCACCGTGGATACTGTGTTGTACTTGAAGGTTCTTCTGCTGCTAGTGAGCAAGAAGAGCTGCAAATACCTTGTGGTTAGTCTGACAAGAAGTTAATTCTCTACAGCCATCTTATAGTACTACAATTCAGTTGCTATTGTCAGTTGTCACAATCTAGCTGATTTTTTGGGGTGAAGACCTCTCATTTCTGTTGCAGGCACTTCTTCCTAACTGGTTAACTCTTTTCACAGTAAATTTCTCAAGACATATCTTTTTTATTTTTGAGGCATTGGAGCATAAATTTTTTACAATCAGAAGCAAAAACTTGATATAATTACTTTAATTTTTGAAAACTAAATGCTAGCTTGGAATTTTTGTCCTTCTTTTTGTTCAGTTAAATCCTGAGTAGCTCAATAACTGTGTTGATGTTACCGAGAAATGAAACAGGAGCAACGCTCAAACTCTGAACCCCTAGCGCTAATCCGAGTCTGTTTTTTCAGACCTTTGGCCTCAGAAACAAGTGCCAGCAGATTTACTTTCTTTTGTCACATCTGGACCTGACATTATTCACTTAGAGTGGGCTAGGCAGGTAAATATGTTGTGTATATTTTTTTTCTCATTTTCTAACAATTGTCAACATTGTAGAAAGTTAAAGTGTTGAATAGAAGTTGCCCCATTCCATCTCATCTCTCTGGGGTGTCTACAAAAGGGATATCTTTTATTTTTCTATCCTAAAGTAAGTCTGATTCTTGCTGACAGGATGCATTCACTCTCCTTTGGCACAGTAGCTCTGGGCCAAATCAGTTCGTGGCTGCATAGAGCATGTTTGTTCTCTTGCTGAATGGCTGAAAATGCTCCATGTAGCAGAAAGCAAATTCAGTCTGGATCTAATATCCACACTACCAGCACAGTGCAGATTTAAGGTATTGTTTAGTAATCCTGAGCTCATAACAAAGGTGTGGTATAAATGCAGAATGCATTTAAGTACCAGTATATCTCAGTAATAGTATTTTTATTACATTACATGTGTATCCCTCATAATTTTGCTCAGAACTTCACAAAAGAGGTTTTGTGCAGAGGTCCAGAGGAATTCTTTTTCTCCAAGGGGCTTTAATTTAGAAGCAGTTTGAAAGGAATGAAGAAAGATATTTTTCCAAATATACTCCTGAAGATAAAATATTAGCTATTTACTGGTATTTGCTATGACAAAATGTATTTGGACAACAAAGATCATGAACTGCTTCTGGCATTTATAGAAATGACAATGAATGAATCAGCTGTTAATCCAGAGCTTGAGGCAATGTGATTTTACACATGACATTTTGAATGGTGACACTCATGTTTAAACTACGTGGACTGCAGTGGACTTTCATATGGAATCTTTTTCCAAATATTTTGCTCACTTTGCTGTAATTCACTGTCATTTTGAACATAGTACCATTTCACCAAGTCCCAGAAAACCAAAATCTTTGCTAAACATTTTAAAATTATTATTTCTAAGCATTTGTGATGACTGTGAGATTGTGAAAGAAAAGCTTCTGAAACTGTATTTATGTAACTCCACTGTGTTCTTCTAATGCTGGTCTGCTCTGACTTTTTAATATGTAACTACAGCTATTTGAAAGACTATTGCACTTCAACATGTGGAAAGTCAAGGGAGAAGAAGAGGAAATAATTTCATAACAGTAATATCAGTTGGAAACAATAGACATTTTTAGGAAGTTTATATAAGTACCAGTTTAATACTAGCTGCCCTTTCAGTTCATTTCAGTTATGAATTGCTAAATAAAAATGCAATAAATATCTGATCTGAATAGTCTGGAGATTATTTAATATCTTTCACTTGAAATTGGAGGTTGTTTTTTTTTTTTTCTAAGAAGAATCTACACAGATAGAGCTCAAATCTCATGAGAAAAACACTCATTTCAGATTTCCCAGTTTCTGACAAATAAATTGAAAAATTTCTCTATGCTGTATTTAGCAAAAATATATACAAATAATACCTTTATTATTAATTTAAAAATTATTCTTAAGACACAGAATTTTTGGATGGAAATGATTTTGTCTGCCATAGAGGAAATAAGTTGAGGGCCAGTCAATTTGTGCAGTTTTATTTCCGATATTTACTATATATCTTAGAAACTAGACCATTAATTAATGTTTTTGATTTTGTAAATGCCAGCTGAAATCATGGCCACAGTGAAGTTGGTAGAAAAGCTATCAATGAAAGCAAGACTTCACCCTAAAAGTAGTCAAAGTAGTCAAGGGAGCAACTGCTAGGACTGAGCACATGTCTAGGTCTTATGGTGGTCTTGGTCATTGCTAGAATGCATCTGTGGAAGTTTGTTTGCTGTCTGATGAGCTCGGGTAATTATACTGTTTCTGTGAATATAGTATTGGGACTCTTTATAGTTTTAGAAGTATTTTTTCTGCTTAATCCCTGTTAGGTAGAGGAGAACCTAAACAATGGAACATCTGTTCTTTTCCACTAACTCTTCCATATGAAAGGATGCGAGATAATTACTGGGGTCTAATTATTAGTCCTTTTTACAGGTAAAAACTATACAGGGACTAGCTATTAATATGTGTACAAATATGCCTTCCTTCATGTACAAATATCTTTTAATATCAGCCTTACCCCAAAGTCAACTAGGGCCTTTCTGGCATCATTAAATAGTAGGTTAACTTAACTGTTTTAGAACTAGGTTTTTGAATAGTTATTTACATTTAAAAACTCTTGTTATATTTGAAACAGTGGCAAACTGTTTATTAATTTAAATAGGGAAAGAGCTTTCAGTCTGCCCTTCATATGTCACAGAGAGGACTGAGGATTGCATCTTCGCTTTGAGGAGCAAAAGGCTCCTAAGTCAAAAATGCATGCTTACTTGCAAGCTGTGGTGGGTTGTCTCTGGCTGGATGCCAGATGCCCACCAGAGCCACTCTATCACTCCCCTCCCCACCTGAGCAGGGGAGAGAAAATATAACAAAAGGTGGGTGGGTCAAGATAAGGACAGAGAGAGATCACTCAGCAATTACTGTCACAGGCAAAACAGATTTGACTTGGGGAAATTAGCTTAATTTATTAACAATCAAATCAGAGTAAGGTAATGAGAAAATAAAAAGTAAATCTTAAAACACCTTCCTCCCACCCCTCCCTTCTTCCCAGGCTTAACTTTACTCCTGATTTTCTCTACCTTCTCCCACCAGTGGTGCAGGGGGCTGGGGAATGGGGGCTGCGGTCAGTTCATCACACGTTCTCTTTGCCACTCTATCTTCCTCACACTCTTCCTGTGATCCAGTGTGGTGTCCCTCCCACAGGAGACAGTCCTCCACAAAATTCTTCATTGTGAGTCTTTCCCAAGGACTTCAGTTCTTCATGAACTGCTCCAGCGTGTATCCCTTCTGTGGGGTGCAGTCTTTCAGGAAAAGACTGCACTAGTGTGGGTCCCCCACAGGGTCACAAGTCCTGCCAGCAAACCTGCCTCAGCATGGGCTCCTCTCTCCACAGGTCTTTCCAGGAGCCTGCTCCAGCACGGGCTTCCCACAGGGTCACAGCCTCCTTCAGGCATCCACTTACTCCCGTGTGGGATCCTCCACAGGCTGCAGGGGAATCTCTGCTCCAGTGCCGGGACCATCTTCTCCCCCTCCTTCTTCACTGATCTTGGTGTCTGCAGAGTTGTTCCTCACATATTCTCATTCTCTCTGGCTGCAGCTGTGCAGTTTTTTTTTTCCCATTTCTTAAATATGTTACCACAGAGGCACTACTGCCACTGCTGATGGGCTCAGCCTTGGCCAGCAGCGGGTCTGTCTTGGAGCCAGCTGGCATTGGCTCTTTTGGACATAGGGGAAGCTTCTCACAGCTTCTCACAGAAGCCACCCTGTAGCCCCCCTGCTACCAAAGCCTTGCCATGCAAACCCAATACACAAGCAGTTTCTGCTTAGAATGAATTCAGACAAAAATAGAGAAACTTGTGATGTGGTTAATTATTAATAATGTTGCATAGTAATAATATGTTTCATACATCTTTTATTAGTATTTCTGTTGATTTACAATGTTTTTTAATAAAAGCACTTTTCTTACTTTTTGAATCAAAGTCAAAAATTAAAAGAACACATTTGCTTGAAATTGTTAACATTTATGTAACTGGTTTCTGATCCTTAGTACCTCTGAAACAGTTCAGTGAGAAAATCTTGAAGTAGGCTTGAAATATGTTTTAAGTAAAGGTCTCTAAGTCAAAAGGAGGTCAGTTGTGTGCTTACTGAACAGCATTTTTATGGTTAAAAGACTAAGCAATTAAGGAAAATACATACCTTCCTTTGTAAATACTGATTTTTTTTCATATTCCTAAATTACTGTGTTTCCATTTGTTATATCTCAACGAATGCATTTGTTTACACAGACAAAATAAATGCAATATAATCAGATTATAAAAATGAAATTAAATATAAACTCATAAATTTATTAACTTTAACTTTAAGTAGCGTAACTCAAATGATAAAAATATTCTTCTAGTCTTAGATTAAAGATATATTACTTGTTTATCCATTTTCTTTTGTACAAATACAGATTAAATTTTGAACTTGTGCACTCCCCCCATAGACTGAAGTATAGACTTTGCTTCCACAATTTCAGTGATGAAAAAGAATCCTTCTCCATTTTTAAAAAAAGCTGCTATGTCAGTGGTTGCCATGCTTTTGTGGTTCTAACTTGGCTAAATACTACATCAAACAGCAGAGCATGTAAACAATTGCAAAGCACTGTCTGTAAATTCTTTTTCAG
Source organism: Anhinga rufa (assembly GCA_013400875.1). Lineage (NCBI taxonomy): Eukaryota > Metazoa > Chordata > Aves > Suliformes > Anhingidae > Anhinga > Anhinga rufa. Next base: position 12,301 of record VZTV01056362.1, read on the forward strand.
CTGGCTGGGCAGGGGTTTCTCATTTTATGCATCATTCACAAGTTGCTGCAGTGTTTCCACAAAGTCAACCTAAAGTCAACTTAAAACAGTTAACAGAAAAGAAAAACTTCCTTTTGGTTTGGAATGCTTTTTTTCTTCTCCTTTTAGCTCTGCAATTTGCTCTGTTTTGTGCCTGCCTCTGTTGGCAACACTGGTAGTGCTTCAAGAGAATGTTTAGAGCAGTTGTATTTGCTGGAAATCTTCCCAGGCTTATTAGTAGCAAGCGATTACAGTAAAAGCAGCAGCAAGTAGGTCTAGCTTTCTCTCTGTAAAGGGAAAAGAGCCCAGAGCGGATTTGATTCTGACGAGCAGGTTAGGTGACTGGTTTGGACAGCTAACTCCAAGGCTGCCTCTGCGGCCCGGGATGGCCAAACTTTCCATTGTGGAATGAGGGGCTGCCTCCAAATAGTGGTTGGTTTTTATAGAGTTGGTAAACAACAGAGCTAAGAAGTATAGTGTACTTAGAGATTGTACAGTAATGCAGTCAATAAACAGTAGCTAGCACTGTGGTTCCAGCAGTATCAATTTTACATTCCCTCTTTCTGTAGCTAGTCCACTAGTTCATCTCTCTGTGGATAATAAATGGCTGATTAATCGTTATAGATTGCTGTATGAGCTGACTAACATGGACCATCTTTAGCATCCTTTGATTGTGTATTTATAATTGTCAAAAATACATAGCAGTCAAATTTTGCATGACCTGTTATCAGCTATTGATCCTTTATGAAACCTTTATTAAACCTTCAAATGCCATGCTCTTTGAGTATGAGATGTTACTATATTATACATTATTATGTACAAACAAAGCAGGAGAAATTTTTTTCCCTTTTTCAGTCTGACATGTTAGCATTGTGATTGCTTTTAGTCTTATTTAATCTGTCTGGAGAATCTTGGATCTTAACTTGAAATGCTTAAAATCAAGTGGTTTATTTAGTTGATGAGTAAGATCATTGAACTTCTCTACTACTAGATTTCATTCATGCATGTTCACATCTAGTGTGTTTTATTTTATTTTCTTTTACCTTGCTGGAGTTTCAAGTAGTGCATGACCCTGATGTTTAGCACTATAAAGTTACTGCCTCATTGAACTCAGCTGACAGTTATTTGTTTGTAAGCCAATGAGGTACCAGTGCTAAAATCGGGATTACTGATGCCAATGTGTCCTTATTTCATCTGTTCTTATTGCCAAAATAATGAAGGTTAAAATAACAGTCCATTGTATATAACATATATTCCTTAGTACCAAACCTAGCTATTCTGCAGGACAACAGTCATCTTTATGACTGATTGTATCCTTCTATGATTTATGTATGTATCTGCATGTCTCTTTTTTCAAATCATAAATAGTTTGTGCCATTTAAGATGCACATTGTTTGAATTCTATCCTTGTGTACAGATTTGTTAAGATCATCTGTATGGAACACAGGAAAAGACAGGCATAGGATGCTCAGAGTTTGTATGCTGCAGAAATTTGCCAGAATTTTTTTAAAAAATCACCACAGAATTTATGAATTTATTTTGGCAACTGATTTTACAGCAGTTAATTATTCATATAAATGAGGCAGAATTATTGTGAAAAAGCCAATAAAAAATTTCAATTAAAAACCTAAATTATAAGTTTAATTAGAATCTTCGGCAGCACAAAACCTAATTTACATACAGTCTCATTGAAAAATGCTTTGTGTAAGATTGTAACATTGTACTTTTGTGCAGTCTCAGCTCTATTAGTTATTTCTGCTGCATAAATGATCCTATGTAATTTTATCAATGGCAATTTTCTCTGCAGCTGCAGTTCCTTTAAAAAAAAATCAGTAGCTCTCCATCTTCATATTGAGAATTCAGTAGGTTTTTCTTTTTTGTATATGAGCAGTATCTGAATTGGCACAAAATAGGAAATCCAGAAAGTGTTCAAAAGGAAAGCTGTCCCTACCCAACTATTTCCTGTTTAGTTCTACTGAATTGTTGGCCTGCCATCATAAACATTGCATTACTACATTAACAGCAAGTTTCAGAAAAGCTTTCTTGTTTTGACTAAAAGCATATAAATCTCAAAGTGTATCAACTGTAATACAGACTGATGAGGAGGTTAGTTTATTCAGGCTAACAATATAATAGAAATGAGACCTCCCAAGAAAATTTATGTTATTGACTATGGAGGAAAATGACATTAAAAAAAAATCACCTCAATTGATGCTTCCTTCTGTTTGTTTAGAAGGAGGTACAAGTTCCATGCAAAAGAGCTTTCAGACCCAAAATGGTTGAATTGCATTGGCTAAATTGCAAGTAAAACAGTTTTTAGCACAACAGGATCTTCAGAATGACCAGTGAATACAACCTGCTCCTCTGAGAGAATATGTTTGTTCTGTAGATTCGTATCCTCGGATCTAGATATGGGTTTTTTTCATCTTCCTTCTCATGCAGTATCCTCAAGCTTAATGTTTAGATCTCAGTTATGTGAATGCAAGTTTCTCAAGAGTGAGAAGAGTGAGTTGATGGAGACCTTCTTACACAGATTGCTGTACATGACTTTTTTTGGCTATACTTGTGATAGGAAAGTGTTCTATTTAAGAAAACTATTTGACTAATAATAATGATCGGTGAACAGAATAAGCAGAATGCAATAAGTGAAAAGAAAAGTACATCTGAATGTTGGTATGTAAGTGATAATTTGCTTATTTCAGGATGAAAAATTGTTTGCTCTACAGTTGTGGTTTTCTGTGACAGAACTCAGTACATTCATTCTTCATGGCGAAGTTGCCAAGGAACTGTGATCACTACAACGTCCATTTTTTTGTATAGCCCAATGTCCCATCATTCAAATAATTCCACAACTCCCATAGATAAGTTGCTAAGCAGGAAGGAGAATATCACTCTCATCTCTTCATCTGGCAGCAATGCAGAAGGCTTGGTTGAGCAATGTCTCTAATGAGGGCTATAAGGGTGCACACATATTTGGATCAAAGGGTAATCTCTCTCTTTTATGTAACTGCAGAGCCTCACATATCACTAGATTATTCTCTGCACTTGCTGTAAATAATTGTCCCCATCAGAGCTAAGCACTTTGCAACCACTGCCTTTAAGTTATAAGATGATCTATACCACCTCCACCTCTGTGTTGTTCCCTGACCAGAAGTTGCTTGTTTTCACTCAGCTCCAGCTGCAGATTTATGGCCATGGTATTACATTTTCTCTCAAGAGGACAATGCATTTTTCATATCAAATGGATTTTTTTTTTAATGTAACATTTCATCACCACTTATTATTATTATACTTTGGAAAGTGTAGTGCCCATCTGAAAATATGAACTTATCTCTATTTATGCATTTAATAGCTTAGAGCTGTAGCATGGTTGGGAGCAGGCAGTTTCCTCTGAAGGGGTTTCAGATAGAACTGTGTCCATGTTTTGTGTGTGCTCAGTTGCCTCTTTGGGTGGTCTCTGATTGGCACATAAGGCAGAGGATGGAGGCTCGACCTCAAAAGCTTTCTTTACAGCTGTGTCTATAAAGGTACCTGGATAGATACAGAATCTAGACATTCAAGGATGGCTGGAAAGCCCTCACCACATTAGTATCTGAAGTACTCAAGGCTGTGCATTACCCTGTGACCCTGACTTAGAGCTACCCTGTAGCTGTATAGCTGTGGAGTCTGGAATTAGTACTGTGCTATAGTTTTGCATCATTGTGTTGTTACCACACAAAGGCAAATAGTGTCTAGAAATATGGATATAGCAAAGGATTCTGGGAAAGGGGGATTACTGAAGGTCCATGAGGTAGTGTCAGAAAATCTAGAAATCTATTTTAACTTACCCAAGTGGCAGCATTACAGTCCTTTATAAAAAAGACGAAATCCATTAGGAAAAATCAAGCACAAAATAGCTATTGGTGTATGGCCACTGTCATACACCAGAAATAATCTTATCTGTCTGAAAAATGAGACATAACTTGCTAAGGCTGCTTGGCTATAATTCTTGTTCAAGGTTCAGCATGCATCAGGGATGAATGAGATACTTTTCACAGCTAAGCTTTCGCTTTGCTCATTCCATAGGAGCAGATACCAAGAGAAGAAGGGTTCTGATTATATCACATGCCTGGGAGAAATGTGGCCTTTTCCAAAGTAACAGAGTATTAAAAGTCTTCAAGAGCAAGAGCACAGTATCTTATTCAAGGTTAACAAGATCTTCTGCTTGATTTATATATACCTTTGAAAAGAACTGAAGTGCAAAGTAATATAACATGATTTAATAAAGATATATAACAGTGATATCTTTTTTTAGTTGCAAAGCTCAAAAACCATGCAAAAATTGAAAATTTTGTGGGTCAAAAAATTGACATTTTTGGGACAGCTTTTTAAATTTTAATTCAATCTTCTTTGTAGCTTCTTAGTATCTTTTCTTCTCTTTCTCTTCTGTATTTTTCTCTTTTCCTCTAAGTCAGGGAGCTTGATATTCCAAGTTTATTACTTTAAAGTGGTTTCTTTAATAAAAAGATGCTCTTGCATTGCGTACTTTACTGCATGCTTTCCTTCTATCAGAATAAAATGAAGAACGGTATAGCTAAAACCTAACAGAATTATACATTAGAAGTCAAAAGCTCTGGTAAGACAGATTGGAAGCATACCTTTTGAAGTTAAGTAAAGCTGACAACATTCATTTACAGAGTTCAAAATCTACAGTGAAGCAAAAGGAAGAGACCCATCTTTCATATCTAACTGGAATACCTGGAGGTGTAATGCTCAGACAAGAGGAAATAAAACAAAATGCCAAATGTAAGGGATATTACTGATGACTGTACATCACCAGATGGAGAACTAATATGGACAGGAGGGAAAACTAAGTTGTGGACAAATTTAGTTCAGTATTTCCACATGTATAAATGACGCTGAATTTTGCTGATTAAGGTAGTGATGTCATATTTATTTTTTTCCTTTCTTTTATTTGATATAAAGGTGACTTTGTAGCACAATGTATGTCTGTTAAGCTTTGAGCTAGAAGAGTATTCTAAGCATACATGTAACATTAGACGTGGACTTTGGATCTTACTGAGAAATGACATGCTGTAACTAACTGCAAAGTAAAGCAATGCATTTCTTTCTGAATTTGGGGCCTTTATTCCTGCACCCGTAGCATTTCCTATAGTTATATAGGCCTATAATTTCAAAAGAATACTATATAGTTTTCATCTCATTTTCAAGTGCCTGGTTTTGGCCTTTGTGAAGTTGACTGTTTGAGGTGTTGAGCCTGCCACAGTGGGTAACATGGGAGCACAGAGTTGTTCTTCTGGGGAGAGCTTAGACTAAGCCTAAACAATTCAGTAGAGGAGGGCAGGAAGGTATAAGTGATCCTCCCACAGCATTTTCCAGCTGCTGTGTTGATGTTACTGCCTCTGAGCCTTCTGTG
>VZTV01056364.1:934-14502 GCA_013400875.1 Anhinga rufa
CAAAATTTTAGCAAAGCTTGTACTTATTTCACTTGATTGCTGTACCACCCTTTCTTCAACTTTTCAGTAAGTAAAAAATTCTATTCCTGTCATTTACTGTAATAGCTAATTTGCTATTATCACTTCAAAAAATAATATTTTGCCATTCTTTTCATAGTACAGATTCTCCTGCAAACTATTTTTATTCAACAAAACAAAATAGCTGACAGCTAGACTGTCTTTTTTAGAACTTGTATTCATTTTTCCTTTTTATTGCTTAATTATTGTTGTTGATTAGTTCTCAGTCAATTTGGTTCAAATGGTTTTAGGATAGAACTGGTAGTTCCTTTTGTGCATCAGGCTTAAGTTAATAGAGTTATCCTTTGCTTTCCAACTTGTGAATCTTGCACAAATCTTTAAATATTTGTTATGATTAATCCACAGCCTTAATTACAACTTTTAAGGGCATGTTCACATGGCTCTGGTAGCTATTGCTTCATCTTTGCTGTGATAACTTCATGGTATTTTTCTTCAGCACTGGAATAGGTTGAGATGGTGCACAGTTTCAGCTGATGGGTAGTAAATTGCATAGAGTTGCTGGGTTTTTACCCATGTGACTTTCTTTTGGAGGTGTTGTACACAGTTTGAGTATTCACTGATCAGTGTCAGCATTATCCTTACAGATCATCTTCTGTTCAGTTGTTTGTTTTGTCAGCTTCCTTAGGAGCTAAAAGGTGTTGAAAGGCAATATAGGCAACCCTAATGAACTGGCCAAACTTCCAAATTACTGCTTTTGAGAACCTAATGGAATTCCACACTACATAGTTACCAAAGCCTAATAGGTAAACAGCCATAGTGGGAGGTGCTGTGTTTCTCCTTTTCAGTAATTTCTTTTTTCCTTCTTTAGGATCCGAATTGCTGGAATCAGGGGCATTCAGGGAGTGGTTCGAAAAACAGTAAATGATGAACTTCGAGCAACTATATGGGAACCTCAGCACATGGACAAGATAGTACCATCATTGCTGTTTAATATGCAGAAAATAGAAGATGTTGACAGGTATTTTTATTCCTGGTCATGTGTATGATTTTTAAGCAACCTTTAAGCTTAGTTTTTATTATAGATACCTTTTTCTTTTTAGTGGAAATAACTACTGACTTCTACTAGGTGAGCCTCCTTGAAACTGATAGCACAGCTCCACTTAACTGCTTTTAATGTTTCTTGTCTTAAAGTCTTTTCAACTGCCTTCATTTCACTTGTTGCTGGTTATATTTGTTAAAAATTGGGGGTTTAATTCCTATTTAGCCATTAGTAACAACTGCCTGTCCTGTCTGCAACAGTCCTTAAAGTGAGGATTTAAAATTTATATGTAGATACCCTTCTCTTTTTTTGCTTTCAGTGACTCCTAGGCATACTACCATCCAGGCGAGCCTTCAGAAAAGATCTCTGATAATTGATGTTGAGGATATGCCAGTCACTTTATAACTGAAAGGTCACTTTTTTTGGTCCATGTCTGTATTTGTGGCTAAACGCTATGTAGATGTAAAAAGTGGTTTTTGCTAGTACTGGGAAATTTCCATAAAGCCAACTTCAGCTGTGCAGACAAGCTTAAATATTTGTTTCATGTCCAACCCTAGCTGCTTCAAAACTTGCTTGGTAAGTAGGCTCAGCAGCTGTGCTATAACAACACGCTTTTCATGCTTTCATGTGACATGCAGCTTGCTAAATCTGTCAGGTTTGTCTTTTTTGGTTTGTTGGGTTTTGGTGGTGTGTTTTCCCATTCTTCAGTCTTAGTTTTCTTCTCTTATTTCTAACTGCCAGTACTTGTCTTGTCTCTAAAGCAAATTTTCAGACTAAATGACTAAAATCAATAGTTGTCTATCTGTCCATGCTTTTATCTATTTACTACATATAACTTAGGGCTCATGCAGTATTTACAGAAATATCCACCTGGATTTTACACCTGAAGAGTGATCTGAATAAGAGACAATGGTTTCTGAAACTGCTGTTTGAACTAGGAGAGCCTAGTTAGCCTTTGCTCACTCTTACAGGGCTTCTAGATGTAGGTGGGCCCTTTCCTTTGTTATTCTTTACAGTGCCCTCAAGTGTACGCTTTCCTTTATATATCAAAATTAAAGTAACTACTGATAGAAAGACTGACTGAAATAGGATTTGGATCAACCACTTAAAGCAGATCAGTTTATATGTACTGCAGGACTAATTTTTATCATTTGTTGAGCAATGCAGTAGTGGTGGTAGAAAAACAAATCTGTCAAAGAGCAACAGTTGATTAAATATCTCAACTGGCTGCGTGAAACTTTATCTGTAATGCACATTCAACAGAATAAAAGACTAATGGTTTTCCAGGTGTCAAGTAGGGGCCTTGTATGATGTGCATATGACAGAAAAGCTGAAAACAATATTTATAAATTATTGGTCTGGTGGCCTTAAATGATGTTACAGAGAATTTCTCATCTTGTTTTATATGTGACTTCATATTTGTGGAGCATAAACAGAGGCATCTTGAAGAGTAGGAGTAAGAAGCATATTGTTCTGGCAGATGGAATCAAAGGATTATTTGGGAAAGAGCAGAAATTCCAGAAAATACCCCCAACTTGAGTCAGTAGAAAATAGCCATTTTTGGTTAAAGCTGAAGTACATATGGGTAAAGCTTACCTTAAAGATCAACGTGATTTTTTTAATTGTTGAACTTTAATGGCTTGATTCAAGATTCTTTGGAGTACATGTCAGATGAGACATTTTTTAGAGTTAAGAATTTAATATTTAAACAATGCTTTTTAAAAGATAATTGTATTTGTGGATGTTGTTATTTGTCTGTATATCTGAATGCACATTCTAGTTACGTGACTATCAGAAAAAATTGGAAGTGTAACATATTCTAATTGGAAGTGTAACATATTCTAAAAATCAGATTGGGTTTTTTCTTAGTTGTACTTCACTACGATTCTGTATTATAAAATAATTGCCATGCATACTTCAGTATAGTATAAGGCGTCTCCCTCCCTCCTTCAAGTTTTCTAGAAGAAAAGTCAGAAGAGTCAATCATGTATGTCAATTTATGTGCATCTCTAAAATGGGATGTATGAAATTGGAAATTCACTTAGTTTGTAACATTCTTCATGATAACTGCAAAGCTAAACATGCCAGCCTTATTTAAGGCAGAAGGATACTCGAGCCCTTATTGTAGACTTGACTTCAAATCCTTCTAATATATCTATAATGTCCATATAAATTCTGTTTTAGAGGTAGATTAGAATGTATTTCTTAGAGTGAGTGAATCATAGTCAAACACTCCTGTAGCTACTCTGCTCAAAAGTAGTTGTTAAGTCTTACCTCACATGTCCCATCGTATTTTTTGGCCAATCCTGGATTTATGGTGTTAAAGAAGTCTCATGCATGAGATGCTGAGTTGCTCAGTTTAAGTCTGTGATTAGATGTTTGCTATGGAAACTGTTGCACTTCAAAACATCCCTCCTTCCAGTTCCTTTTTGCCACACCTTCTGACAGAGATTACCCACAAGAAAGCTGTTAGAACAGTGAAAGGGGAGTAGTTCTTGCCCATTGCAAAAGGCATTTCATGTTTCAGTTCTCTGGATTTGTGGTAGTACAGAAAATCTGGATGCAGAGGAATAGTAGTAAATTTTTTTTATTTTTATTTTTTTTAGCGTTGCAGTTGGATTTGTCAGAGGTTTTCTGATCTTTGTTTAAAAAAAACAAGCCAGTGAAACAAAATGAGTATGAGTTGCTCATTTGAATTTAGAAATGTGAGAGGCTGTACAAAGCTTTCCTTGCAATCTAAAAAGATTGGGTTTATATTCATTGTCTTTCATCTGATAATGCTAAGGACCACCAAGTGAGAAATACTTAGAGGAAGGTGCTGGTAAAGTTCAAAATAAAAATGTGATTCCTATAGACAACGGGAGATATTTTTGAACGTTCTGATGCAGTCTAAGACTGACGTGTTAGATTTTGAAGACTGCATTGCAATTTCTTCCTTTAAACTATTCTAAAATAAGACTGCAAGCAATGCTGAGAAGTCACCTTCTCAAGGACTGCATATACAAACACTTAAAAGATAACTTATTTTTACTGCATTTTAACTAGAATTATTCCAGATAGACCAGCTGTGTGTGTTCTGCTGCCTGCTTTCTTCCCCACACCCCCCGCCTTTGTAATGCTGCTGCGTTCTAGGGAATCTGTGTCAAAGCAGCAATGGAAGTGACAGTTCTGCACTGTTGTTTGTACCTTCTCTGTGCTCAGAAGGATGCCCATCTGTCTAGATCAGAGTCTAGGCAGTACAGGAAAAAAAACAGGGAGATTGAGGGGCACAGCAGTTGGATAAAGCTGCAGTTTAGTGGTGGATTATATACATGAGTGGTGGATTATATACAAATAGTCATACCTTTTAAAATTTTAATCATTGTGTATTTGTGCATTACTTACCTAACAGGGTGCCTGGGGCTTTTTCTTTATTAAAATCTGACAAGCTAAAAATGTTATGGTTACTTCTGAAACTCTGATGTTACCAGATGCAACAGGATTTTTATATTGCAACTTTTAGATTGCAGTAGTCTTGAAACACTAGAAGATCTTTTGCTATCAGAAGATATTACAACTATGATGTTAACATGTTCATTTATCTAGTTGCATTTCAGTATTTGACTTTTCATAATGCTCTAAAGCTATGGTTTTGTGATGCTGAAGAGTGAATATTAACTACAGCTGATGCTCTTAGTGACAACTTCTGAACATATACTTAACGCACAAGCTTGCACTGCAGAATTGATGGCATGTTTAAGGTTTTAGTGTACTGATTACTGCAGTCTAAAACCTAATCTCCTAATGCACTGATGCATAATGTTAATGTAGGTGAATGAATCCTCACTGAAGTTTGTATAATGTGTTTTGTGTGAAAAAATACTTGCCACCCCATGTACAATACTTCTTGATAAGTAATACAAGTATCTTTAGAAGAACTGGTTTCCTTCTTTCTTCCTCAATCCCCACCTTTCAACTGCTCAATTTAAATGAAATATTGCTAACAGCCTAATGGTATGATGTGTGAAGCACTTAAATTCAGAAATACATTTCAAATGCCTTTAATTTCCTCTAGTAATTCAGGTCTCTGTGTACTGAAAAGGAGGTGACTTTGGGCAAAGAAAAAAAAAAAACACAACCCAAAAAATGAACCAAAAAACATTATCAAGGCCTGCATCAAAAATGAGAACTGGGAAACTGGAAACTCTTCTGAAAAGGTTCTACCTTTCACTGTTTACAGTGCAGGTGCTGATTTTAGTTATTCCAAGGTGGGGACAGGCTATTCCGTTCAAAACTCAGTGGTAGAGTTTGGTCCTCAGTAGGTTTGTTTGTCCAAAATCGTGTAGGGTTTCTGTAGTGTTGCTTCTCTTGTGTCTGGATTCAGTCTTTAATTCAGTACTCTTACTCTCTTTTTGTACATTGTTGTTTTTAAATAGTCAGCCTGATTTCCAGTCTCAGAGACAAAATAAACAATAGAAAGTGACAGTATTTGAACCTTACAAAAGTTTGGCCATTGCTTCTGTCATTAGTATAAAACATTGAAGCCTTGCTTTGCACTACAAGATTTATTAATTTATAAGTTGAAATTTCCATACAAAACAAAGTTGATATTTAAATGCTGATTTTAATTCCTTCCTAATTTAAAAGAATTTTTTTATTTCGGATTAAGTCATTCGTTGGGGTATTTTAGCCTCTTGAGAAATAGTAGCTGTGTAGTAATAAATTGTTACCCCACCCATTGCTTTTTTTTCTTCTCCTCTGTCCCATCATGTCATCATTTTTTATTGTTCTTTATTATAAATAGTACGTTCCTATGATTGAAATAACTAATCTTGTTAAGGGACGAATTTTTCAGCGAAACTGATGTAGTTTAACACTCTTCATGGTATATTTATCTGATGCAAAGTTTTACAGTCTGTATATTTTCATTGTTATTTTCTGATTGAAGAAATCAGTTGCTATGTTTCTTTTTCAGATTAATGCTTGTAGGGAAAGAAGAAGCCTCCTTCAATAAAAGCCACCTTTATAACTATAGTATGGGGAAATTAACCTCAATATCTACATTTTAAAAATATATTTCCAAATGTGAAAGGTGTTTGCTTCCCCTGACTCCCAAGTCATTAGTAACATACTGTGTGATAAATATGGGAGTCCAGTTGCCCAGCGGTGTCATAGAACAATACTACAATGCAAAAAAACACTTGAGCAAAGCATTATATTTTAATAAGGTTAAAAATTAGAAGTTTGTTTGTAATGCTACAGACATTATAATAGATCTTATGCTTAACTTTTCAGTCCTTGTGGTGGGTTGGCCCTGGCTAAAAGCCAAATTCCCACCCAGCCATTCTTTCACTCCACTCCCACCTCCCTCCCCAAACAGGACGGGGAAGAAAATAGGATGAAAAAGCTCATGGGTCAAGATGAAGACAGGGACATCACTCACCAGTTACTGACACAGGCAAAACAGTCTCGATTTGAGGAAAATGAATTTATTTTATTGCCAATCAAAATAGATTTGGGTAGTTGAGAAACAAAGACAAATACTAAAACACCTTCTCCTTCCTCCCCAACCTTACCCGTTCCCACCTTCACCCCTTCACTCCTGACTCCTCTCCCCAACCCTGAGGGGCGCAGGGGTGGGGATGGGGGTTGCAGTCAGTCCATCAGAGCCCCTCTTGGCCGCTCCTCCCTCCTCACACCCCTCCCTGCTCCAGCGCGGGCCCTTCCCCGGGCTGCAGTCCTTCAGGGACAACCTGCTCCCGCCTGGGCTCTCCACGGCCACAGCTCCTGCAGGAAATATCCCCCGGCTGCGGCGTGGGGCCCTCCCCGGGCTGCAGGCTGGGTCTCTGCTCCAGCGGGGTCTCTGCAGGGCTGCAGGGGATCCCTGCTCCATGCCTGCAGCACCTCCTGCCCTCCTCCTCCTCTAGCCTGGGGGTTCCTCTGCTGCTGCTCCCTCCTTGGCTTCCTCCTCCTCTGCCATGTTTTGCCTTTGGCCCTTTCTGAAACCTGTTTTCCCCCCCGGCACCCCCAGCTTGGCTCAGGGGCTCAGCTGTGTCCTGCCGTGGGGCCGTTGGAGCCGGCTGGGACCGGCTGTGTCCAGCATGGGGCAGCCCCGGCCTCTCCCCACAGAGACCACCCCTGCAGCCACTGCTGCTGACACCTGGGCATGGACACCCTGTACAATCCTCTCCATAGTAATGCTGGGAGACAGTCAGTTAGAAGGTGACTAACTTGTACACTATCTAGTTAGAGGTACCTCTGTGGGTGATAATGTTCTAATTAGTTCAGTTGGACTTGTTTTCAACTCGCAAGCCATCTGTTTCTGCAGAAGTATTGGAGTTTTATTTAACACTCACCCACACATTGTGGATTCAGTAGTGGGCAGGTGAATTAGATCATTAGTCTGAACAAAACAACTAAGATTCTGCCTAACTTTTTGCATGATCTCATAGCCTTCATACATTGTTAGCAATGGGTAGTAGTTTGTCAAAATGTAGTGGGTAACAAGTTAAATCACTAACAGCCGTTGGTTTTGCCATATAAATATTTACAAATACAGTAGTCAGTACTGAAAGAACAAATGTTGATTTATAGTCCTGCTACAAGAGAATAAAATGTTTTATTCAGAATTTTGGTTTGATGCACATTTGAGACGCAATTCCTGCCTAGATCAAGAGCATGACTCATGAACATTGTAGAGTGAAGGGTGGATGCAGTAAGGAAGATAAATGTTAACAGTAGTAAAATCAATGTATTTTTGTCTTATTTCAGCAGAATAGGCCCTCCGTCTTCTCCTACAGGAGGAGAGAAAGAAGAAAATCCTGCTCTGTTGGCCGAGAATTGTTTCAGGGAACTACTAGGACGTGCAACCTACGGAAATATGAATAATGCTGTCAGACCAGTTTTTGCGTAAGTTGAAAATTCATGGAAGGTCTTCTCTTAAGAGACTATTTTTTAGTTCATGCTCTAATTATGCTGCATTAAATTCCTTCCTTCTCTTCAACCCATTCATGTTTCTTCAAAAAATTGTCCATCTTTTAATCTCACCTCTTTGTTGCCTATCTGTTAACTTGAAGATAGTTATAGATAAATGTGTGTCCCACTTTACTGATTTTAGAAGTGCAGTGTATTGATTTGGATGGGTTGTTGCCTCAGCTAGGCTTTCTTTTGAATGTGAAACTGTTTATTCAAGATATTAATGTCCCACAGATGACTACTGCAGACAGTGAAGAGACAAGCCAAGTAAAACACAAGTATCACAAAGGAATAGTGTGCCCAGATTAATAAGTAAAGTTAGGATTTCTACTTTCTTGCAATTTTCTTCCAAGACCTGTTTTGATATTCTGTGAGAAATACCTTTAATAGCTCATTTAGTAGTGAATGGCAGATGTGCACACAGTATGCGCATTATGCACAAATGCAGACACTACAAAGCTGATGTATTAATTATCAAGTCCAGCGTTTTTCAGTTCTCTGCATTCTCCATGTTGCTTCCTTAAAAAATATGAAGTGAAAAAAGCTACAAACATTGAGAACTTAAATCTGCTTCTTTTACATCTGCTAATGTCTACAAAGTAGGTGTGTTCTCAGGAGAAATATTAGCAGGAAGCTCTAGACTCAGTGATACTACTTTCAAATCCTGGCTTTTTCTGGTGATGAGGAGAGCTGCTTGCTGCTTGTTGAAGACTTTGAAGATACCTGTTACAGGACTATCTTCTCTTTGTGGGAAGAACTAGGCCATCTAAGACGTAGTATTCCATTCATACACTGACAGACTTTTTCAAGCTACCAAAAGCCATTTCAAATTACTACTGTTAAGTAAGAACAGAAATGAAAAAATAAAATAGGGCAGGCATTGATGGCAGAATGCTTTTGTAGCCCCTTTGTTTTTCACCCAAAAACATTAAATGCAAAATAACTGTGCTATTACTTTACTTTCCACGTGTACCTATTACACTAATCTGATAGGAGTTTAACTGTTGTAAAGTTGAGTGTTTTATTAAAAAATGTTCATCCTTTTCCTACATTTAAAATTTGCATTCCTCCAAAATACTTGCCACTAGAGGGAACTTTTAGGTACTAAACAGTCTGGGTGAACTATTTGGAATACTGCAGCTGCTTTCTTATCACTTTTAAATTCCTTTTATGGGCTTATATCAAAACTTTACCAGCATAAGCACTTACTTCAAGTCTTTTGACTCATTTCACTATCAGGGAAGTATCGCACAAATAATTCCTCATTCCCTAGACTAGAGTTAGTGCTTGGTTTAGGAATTGAGAAGGTGTCATACCTGCATTTCCTGTGGCAGATCCAAAGCTTTATGTATTAAAAGTGTTATTTCCAGGTTAATTTATTTTTGTACTTGCTATGGTCCTAAGGAACCGCTTGAGTCTTTGTGCACTTCTGTGTGCCACATGCTGCATTTGAGCGCTGAAAGCAGTAGACAATGACCAGTTACTCAGAATACATTATCTCTTCTGTGAATAGAGAGTCTTTGCGGTTACCGGTTTTGTGTTCCATTTTGAAGAAAAATTGCCAAACAAATTTATTTTTTTATAAGTAACTGCTGTAAAGGTTTAGTGTTTTTGAAGAACAAGGGATGCAGAAAATGCAATTTCCAAGCTGGTTTCCAAACAAAAAGGGAGTGGTCTATCTAATCAGCTTTACTTTGTGAATTAACAGAGCTGGTATAATGAAAGTTTGAGATAGTGAGTCCATTGCACTTTATCTGATTGAAAAACCTGACTTAGTTTATGTATACTTGATTAGAAAACAGTTTCTCCTAACAGTTTTCAACAATTTCACAGCTTTTAAGAAAGTTCTGGAATAAATACAAGGCCACTTATTGCAGTTCTAACACTGAAGATGCAGGTTCATTTCCCCACTTGAAGGCTTGCTTCATGTGGCAGTGGAGCATCAGTCAATATGCTATCACTTCCTTGCAAAACTGAGAAAATAGTGCTGCTGGCATAATGAGGCTGTGAGTATATTCAACAACTGAGGGATTTAAATATAATGAAGGTTGTTGAAATCTGAAGTCAGTCTCCTGGCATGGGTTTGGATTGACCTTAATTCTCCTTGCCTTTGGCAGAAAATCTCCGTGTTTATAAGTGTCTGCATGTAGTAACTAGAAACTCTCGAATTCTCATTTTTAATGAAATCTGACAGGTCAATCTGGCAAACTGCTTAATGAAAGTAAAAATTTTTATATTAATATGATATGAAAAAAAATTGTATCTTGTGTCAACAGCCACAAGCTATTTAGATTTACTTAGCATGAATTTGCAATGGTGAATAGATTAGGCAGATCCAGAGGGATACAGTGAATATAAACAACTTCCCAAGTATAACAAGTTACACCCTATTCATCTCACTGTATTTCCATTCTTGTGAGTTATCGCATCATCTGTGCAAGAGTTTTTGAATATCAAAGACTGGTGTTTAATATTCTTTCAGCAAACATGATGCATGAGAAGATTATTTTATCTATTCCCATACATGCCTCAGTTCTGCTTTCTAATCATCAATATCAATTTCTCATTTTGTACTGTAAGGATTGCTTGCATGTGTGACAACGTGAGTGAATTCAGGGAACATGAGTGGCTCTCACTCCACAAAGTAGTAATTTGCACCATTCGTTCAGCTGTTCCTCTTAATTTGAGAAACCTAATTGTGCACATTTGCTACATGTATGCAGCAGATCTTAACGGAAGGCAGAGTTTGGCATTTGTTAATCCAGCAATTAAATGTTTTGCAATCTTACTTAGATATTGTTTATTAAAAGAAATTTAATTGGGGAAAAAATAGGCAAGCTGTGACTTGATTTTTAACTAATATAGATGCACCATGCTGAAAATAGCATTTACCATCTTTTACAAAAACAAAACTATATTGAATACACTGTCTGCATTACAGAGAGTAAATCATATCACCTACAGTAATCTAATACTCCTTTTCTTAGGAGGAAAATTCCAGTATTCAAAGCATGCTGACCATTGAGCTATTACACAAAACATTAACCTAGACTGTCATCTTCCCCCTGCTGTCTTCTCATCAGTTCAGCTACCTGAAGCAGCTAATGCTTTGCCTTTCTGGAAAAAGAAAACTGTGTCTTGTTTTGAGAGAAAAGGTTTTTAAAAAAAACTTGATATAAGATGTAGTTGACCACAATCTGCCTGAATGGTTCTTTGGGGCAGATAAGAGGAATTGTCAAGGGTAACAGAGAACGCATGCCACCCTGAAAGATTAAAGGATCAGCTCCAATCAGGAGAATATAGTAGAGAGTATGATTTTATATTTGATGAGACAAGAAGAAAATAGGTTATCTAAATAAGATATGTACAAGAAATGATGAAGTGTACTGGAATGGTATTGGGGAGAAGGAAGACATGAAGAAATATATTATGAGCCGCTAAGCCTTGAAGGATTTAAAGAGGTAATTTTGTTTGTCTTTCTGCCTCAAGGCGGGATTAAATATACCTGTGTGTTTGGAATGTGCACAAGAAAGGCAACTATCCCCAGCAGGTAGTTCAGTTTAATATTTAGTAATGCAGATATGCTGTTATCTTGGCAGACAAACACCTAAAAAGTTCCTGAAATTCTTTCCTGTAGGGATTTCTATTAAAGGTATATATTGTGTCAAAACGGCAGTATGATTTGGTTGGGGGCTGGGGGGGCGGCTTGGGGATTTTTTTGGTTTTGTTTTTTTTTAGCTCTGCAATGGTCTGCAAGATAATTTAAGGCATGGGAGAGGATAGCTCTATGCTGGCTGGTTTAATCAACGTTGAAGGAAACCTGTGTACTCAGCTAGGTCACTAGGCTGGTAGCAGCTGGCCAGTGAGTTAACTGAGACCTCCAGATTCTAGGCAAAGTTAAAGCATCCAGTCAGTCCTCCTGTGTTCAGAGTACTGAACTCAGGTTCAGAAGTGAACTTCTTTCACCTGTATGCTTTCAAGTTGGTTATTTGAAGCATTTTTATATGCTTACTATGTTCTTTGAGGAAAGGCAGACCAGTAGTGATTCTGTAGCTGAGATACCTATTTAGAAACACTACCTAAATTCAGTTTCTGTAAGAAAGTTGGGATGTTTGGGGTTTTTTTTTGTGGGTTTTGGGGTTTGTTTTGGGGTTTTTTGTTTGTTTTTTTTTCTTTTACCTAAATTATTCAGTTAAAAGGTATCCTAAATTACTCGTATCAATCCTTTAGATTTAAAAATCTTTTTTGTCATGCTTTTCCAGGTACTCAGATCTCCTTTTTGGAAAATTTGATGTGTGCCCTATTCATAGCTTTCACCATAGTGCTTAAGCAGAATTTCTTGTCTTTGCTTGAAACTAACAGTTTTTAACTAGTGGTTCCTATCCCCTTTAAAGAGACACTGATGAATTTATCATTCTGATTCTGTTTTGATATTTCTTGCAGAAACTGTTGAAATGCTTCAGAGTGATAAAGGAGTATATACATCTTATTCATGAAACCACTGTGAAAATGAAAATAGTTCTTTGGAGTCTCTATTCTGGATGTAATATTCAGCCATAATTATTTTGTAGCTCCTAATTCAAAACAAATTCTTTATCTTATTTAAAGTAGAAGTTTGTTGGGGTATTATAAACATCCTCTTCAATGTGTCTCTTTCATGTAAATAAGCATACAGTGTCACAGCCATTTTTATGCATGCACTTTGTATGGAAACAGTATATTCTTAACTGTATATCTTTGCTATGACTGGGTTCCTTAAATTCCTGAAACTAGAAGATGAGAAATTTCTGTTACAGCCAAATGTTTTGTGGTCACATCCTAAACCTTGAAAATAAATATTCTTCTGAAGTTCTAGTTTTTTCACCTAGTTAATAAGTCATTGTTTAGAAGCTTAATGTAAGTAAGTAATCCCTTTGAGGTGAATTTTGAGAAAATTGTAAGTTGCCATTTATTTTATCTGTGGAATGTCATTATTTCATGTTCCTTAATTTTTGGTTACAGGCATTTAGACCACCATAGACTATGGGATCCCAATGAATTTGCTGTTTCCTGCTTCAAAATCATCATGTATTCTATACAGGTAGGATTTTCTCCAAGGTTTGTTTTCTTTGCATACATGTTTTAAGCATGTGAAACAGGGTTAAATGCTCACCTCACCATCATGATGTTAGATAGCAGATGAAGTCGAAGAATCCAGAAGATCCCTTTCCATAACTCATTAGCCTTTTTCTTTTAAACTTTTCAAATAATAACCCAATCATGGTTTATGATCAGAGGTTGTCTGATTTACTTTCAACTAATGTACACTTGCAGAATAAAAATATTAAGGGATTGTCCATGGAAGGTAGTGCGGAGGTCCCTGAACAAGCTCCAGAACAATGAGCAGGATAGCCATATCAATCTGACATTGTGCTTGATAAATAAATCTCTTAAGCTGGTCATGTGTCTGTGCCAATACAGCTGATCTGCTTTTACAAGCCAAGAAACCAACTTCACATGGAACTGTGTTGTGCTGATTGATTTTTTTACTCGTGGACAGCCTCTATTGTTTGATATA
>VZTV01056367.1:0-10172 GCA_013400875.1 Anhinga rufa
AAAAGAAAAAAGAAAAAGAAACAAACAAAAAAAGTCTGGTTTTGTGTGAGGATCTATATGCAGACTAAAATAGCAATCAGGAGGACCTTTCAAAGCATTCTCTCATTTGGAAACAGCACTAATCCTTAGTTTTTAGTGGACGTCGCATCACTTCATTACATCTTGCTAGACTGCAACTTAGTGGATTCTGAGGGGCTTACTAATGGGGTGAGCACATGGTGGTGTGCTATTGAGGTGAAATGCTATTTCACTATTACAAGATAGGAAGAGTCCGAGGAACAAATACTAAGTGAAAATGGCAAAAGCTTTATTTTTATTTTTTTTTAATCCAGTATGTAAACCCTAAAATACTGAGTGGGGAAATGGATCAGCAAAGCATGCATCTGTAGTGAACTACACTTAAGGAGGAAGGTAAATTTGAGCTTATTTTACCAGGGTTAGCACTAGCAAGCTTTTCTACTTAAGAAATGTTAAGAGTTGTTTCCAGTGTTGTCCAAGCAAATTGTAAAGTATTGGGAAAGAGAGACCCACCCCGCCCCCCCAAGGCCGTAAATCAATTCTTCAGTGATGGTGTATTAAATGATAACCTTGCCATGTTTAATGTCACAGCAGAAGGAGCTGGGGAGGCACTGTTCCTTCCAGCTGTGTCTGTGTGGGTGCATTAACCAAGTGAATGTAAATCTGAAGTTTCGTAAAGCTAATGAGAGCGATCTTGCAAAACGTGGCACTATCGCATTTCTCTCTCTCGCTGTCTCCTGGGATGTTACCACCCTATTTTAAAGGCGTACTTTTTCCCCTAGATTTCTTCATCTCCGCTGATGTAGTAAGAGTAAACGATAGCTTTTTCAGTCACTTGGTTTGGGGTGGAGTTTCTTTACAAATTGAATAATTGAATGCAGTCTTTTATTGAAAAATATTTTCTTTGCTTGTGTAAAATGGTCCATGCTGCAATGCTCTTTTTGAGATAATTTTAAATCAAGTTTTCCCTGACTTCTGTGGGAACAGGATCAGGCCCTGGAAGGCTTATATATCCTTGAGAAATCTGACTTTGAAAAGAGCCACTATTAAGCTCTGAAAGAGTTAAGCAAATTCACGGCTCTGTGAGCCAAAATTCACTTTTCAATGTGCTTGTTGTACTTAAATGTCATTCTGTTTGAAAAGGAGAGTGTCCCAATTATTTAGATGGCCAAAAGAAACAGCTTCAATTCTTTATCACATAAATACACTTAAAAGCATGATTTAAAACAGATGAACAGAGAACTGAATTAGTGTTTTGGTTACTCAGCGGAGCCAAGTGTAGGCCTCCTTGGCACCGGCTGAGCCTGCTCTATAGCTTCAGTCCCACAGCAGTACCAAGTTCTTTGAAGACCATGAATAGCCCTGGCAGCCGTACAGCCGCGCGGGGCTCTGCTCTCACACCGCCGCCGCCGCAGCCGTCGCTCCCGAGAACCCTCCTCGCTCTTTCCTTTACTCATACTTTGAGATGGCTCTGTGCGGAGATAAAAGCGTGTAAGCTAGCTGAGAGCGGGTCAGTAGCTGCTGCACCTTCGCTATAGCCGGTGTTAATTTGGGATGGCAAGCTCTGAAGTTCCTTTCCAGCTAATTTGTTCATATAATTAAGTTAGCAAAATCATATGTTTTATTAATCTAATAAAATGCATTTCATGGTTTAGACTGTCTTTAATCCTTTGACCTTTGAAGTCACTCTTTATAGTCTTCAGATTGCAGTAATTTATTTTGGTTGTTTCTGTTGGGAAAACACTTTAACAATCTGCTTTCGTTCCAGTTTTACATTTTTTTCCCTTAAAGGTAAATGGGGTTAGTAAACATCTGCTTCTTTTGAATATTTACAAACTTCACAATCAAGATTTAACAATGCCAACAACATTAGTAGTTTAAATGCTTATAAATATTCACAGACAAATAAATATAGCATTGAGACACACCGTGCAGGTGTTTCTAATTTCTAAGAGTTTAAGAGCTAGCTGCTAGAACAAGGCATATCTTTTATGCAACTCAAAATATATTTGGTGATATGCTACATGTGCTTTTCACATTTTAAGTACCTCAGTTAACCTACTCTCCCTACCTCCCAGGGCACTTTCAGGAGGAAAACATTTGCTCAATTGTATTAAATGCTACAGAGAGTTTTGCCTGTCAGTATAATTTTAACTAAAACACAGTAGCTCACTAACTCGAGGTGTAATTAAATATATGGAGTTAAACATGAAATGATGTGAGTTTGTATTTGCCTGGCTTTTGACAGTGGTTTAGTCCAACGTTTAGAGCTGCAGGCCTCGGAAAACAGGAGTCAAGGCAGAAGTCCAGTGGTTGCTTAAATGCTTTTGAGCTCCTTAAGACCACTGGATAATACTACTGCAGTTATTTTCAGTAGTCATGTGTCCCAGAGGTCAATGTTAAACACAAGGGGATTTGTTCCTGATACCTTTCAAAGTTTTTACTTTTAAAGTATCTTTTCTTTGCTAACTCAGTGCAAAGCGTCCCCATGCTGAGGCTGCCCTCATAACTGCCGCTGTGTACAAACCCATACACTCACCGTATTGTTTGCAATTTTTCTCCAAGTCTGAATCGTAATTTAAGAGGGGAGAAATACAAAACTGAACCACCCTGAGAAGAAGCAGGAATCCATGCACGTTCAGCAGAGCAGTCATTTGGCCCCTGCTCCCCTCCTTCTCTTCACCAAGAGGTCCATCTACCCAAACAGGTGGCTTTGCTCTTTTTGGCCACACTTTGGGTGTTAGGCGAGACCCCCAGCCCCCTCTTGTAGAACTTCTTGCTCTGTGTTCCAGAGCCATGCAAGTATGGCAAGGAAACACTTCGCTTTGAAGTATTTTGCACTCATGTTCGGTACCCAGACAAGGTGCTATGTGTCGACAGGGTTATGTACTGCAAAGAAAGAAAACTCATAAAAATGAACGCATTTTCACGGGGCAGATCCTTTGTGTGTGTGAAGCAAAGAAGTGTTCTTTTCCTCTTTTAATTTGCAAAGTCTGTGTAACACTTCAGGAATGAAATCCCTTTGCATTTCACATTTATTTACACTTCCAGGGCACAACCGTATCAGTCGCAACCTTGATTTGTCTCTTTGCCTTATAACGAGTTCTGCTCTAGTTCATCCTTTATCACTTTTTCACGGTGCTTCCAGCAGTGGCTGCATATGGTCTTAGCCCTGAAACTTGCGCTTTTAACAATCAGTTCTTTAAGTTATTATAATAATGAAATCATGCTTAAGAGGCCAACATTGCTCTTTCACCCCATTCAGCCATCTGGCTTTGCTGGGGGAGAATTACTCCCAGCAAATCTACCCTGTTACCAGGGTTAAGGCACAGGATTCATTTAGTCTTTTCTTTGTGTTGTTTAAACTGAAAAAGGCTTTTCCCCAACATGCACAGAGCCTCAAAAGCTCCCAGTGATGGGCGATATGGTGAGTGCGGCGTGAAAGCCCCGCAGCCAGGCAGAGGGGAGACCCACGGTACAGCCTCGCTGTTTTCTGAAGAAAAACAGCAAACCCCACGTGTAGCTTTGCACCTGGACAAACAAGGTTTATCACAGTCTCCCCCACCTGCCTCCGAGTGCCAAAAATCTGTCACTGTTTACCTGGAAGTGACCCGGGAGTGGTGGCTAGACAGCTGATTAGAGCCCAGACTTGTTTTTTAATCCCATATTTGCCATTTTGGGGGTGCCTCCCCCAGCAGTGCTGAGACCGCACGGAGCAGAGGTCGGAGCCCAGGGAGGACAAACGGGGACAGGCTCTGCCCGTAGGGAGCGGGAGACGAGCCCCTCCATCCTCCCATGGGGGAAAGCTGGGAGCTGGGGTGTTTGTGGCGCCGTTCATAGCCCTGGGATGAATCTGGGAGGATGCAAAAATAACCCTTCTTCTCCTGTGCAACATTCAAAAGTTCTTAAAATGGTTCCTTGCCCAAGGTTAAAAGGACAGTCTCTCACCTGAGTCAAATGGTTGGATTCAGTTTCACGTGCATGAGTTGCAGGTTAGTTAGCAAGGGATTTTTTTGCACGCTATGGCAGGTACCATACCAGCCTTTTTGGAACTTTATTCAGATCTGAGCTGTTTTCAAAAGGAAACAAAGGGCTGCTTCCTCTGTGAATGGAGAAATCAGGGTTTTATGCTAAAAAAAGTAATCAAGTTGTTCATATAATAAACACACACAAGTCAAATGTGGCAGCAGAGCTATGGTGTTTCTCGTTAAAATCAATATGATTTCCAAAAAAAGATGCTGTCTTGCAAGTACAGAAGTTGAGCTCAGCAGCCATCTCTTAATTTCTTTACGATATTGTGTTGGGGGTACTGCGCCTGGCTTGAAATGAGATAAATAGAATATGAAAAGCCAACTTTGTAGACATATATTTGTAAGCTAAAAAGGGTGAACAAAGTATTTTGTGGCAAAGCCAATGTAAAGAGAGAAAAAAATATGAATAGTTAGAAAACTAACACTTCTGAAGTGAAATTGTTGTGTTTTGCCTTTTCAGTTATCTACTTATCACACAAAAATAGCAACAATTTTAGCTCCCATTCTGTTTTCTCAAGACAGCCTGCCCACAGATTTTCTAGAAAATGTGGTTACCAGCTGGTATGGCAGTTCACAGTGCAATTTCTGTTTTGCTTCCAACAATCTGGCATCTCATATCTATATCAAGTCACAATTTACCAGGAAAAAAATATATATAAAGGAGTTCTAAATAATATTAGCATTTTTGGTTTTTAAAAAAGAAATCCAAACAAGTCACGGAATTGAGCCTAAGTTTCAAGACTATGACTGTGGAAGAATAAATAATTGATTAACCTCAGATAAAGATTTTTAAGTGAGCATGATCAAGAAAGGAAAAATTATTCCTGCCCACTTTAAACATTCGCATGCTTAAACATCCCTGAAAGCGTTTGCATTATTCTTTGGGAACTTTCTGGTCCTTTATGAGGTTTCCGTCTTTCTCTATCTCAGCCTGACATAATTGTCCTCTGACCCTACCCTGGAGCAGTACTGCAGAGTTCTTTATAATGTGTTTGTTTGCAGTTTGACTCATTTTGAACACCTTTGGCTCAAGGTTACCCTAATAGAAACAGGGTGTCAACACTGAGAAGGGGAGGATGGAATCTTCCACACACCCACTTGCAGTAGGATTTGAAATGCAGGTCTTAATGATTTCCAGGTGTACCCTGATGTTGCACATATTTGGCTGTAATCCTGTAGAGACTGAGTTTCTGCCTTAAAAAATACAGCAGAAAACCAGCTTTGAAGTTTTGAAGATTAAATTGGTAAAAATAAACTTAAGTCCGCTCTTCTTGCATTCCGAGGAGGGGAAATGGTTTCGGCAGGCTTTTTCTATAGACTCTGTATTAGTGTTGGAAAAGTGTTAGTACCACTAAATATTCTGATTGAAAACTGAAGGCACGTGTTTCTCTCAGCTTGATAAATTTTGCAGCAAGAAGCACACCTTGAATGAATGCCTTAGCGTCCCTACAAGCATCTTCAGATATTCTAGAATTGTTTTTCTTGGAGGCCTCACATTTTAAAAGCCTTAGGTTGCTTTCAAGGAGTCAATTAAACCCTATAAAATTTGATTGTATAATGACTGTGGGCTCTATTCATAATATATAACCTATGAGCTGCAAAGGTATGCCTCTCACATTTTACAAGCCTACAAAGGTTTCCTGATTGCTCGTGAACCCCACCTTTCTAATGCATGAGGGGATTTTTCTCACCCCATAGTTATACACCCCAAAATTAATAGAGACGTGAATTTGTGCTCTTCAGGGCAAGGAGGGTGGATGGCAAACATCTGATTTTCCTCAGACTGAATTCCTACATTATGGACCTAAGTGGGAGAGCTTTTCGGAAGGTCTGAATTAGAAATAGGTGATGAGTTCTCAATGTGGTATTACAGTTAATAAAATATTGTCTAAACATCTGTAAAGTAATGCTGTTGGACTGCACAGATGCATAGGAAAGAAAAATTATTATTGAATCACAAAATAATTTAGGCTGGAGGGAGGTAGAGTCGCTAGCTGGGGGCTCCTTTGCCCTTTTGGGTCTCTGCGTGCATTCTTCCCCTAATACCTGCTACCTTTTCCCAGTCATAAGCTGCATCAGTGGCCTGCAGCCTCACACGCATGTTCTCTCATCCCTTTTACCTCCTCTTGTTAAGACTATGACCACTAAGATAACATTTCAAAGAAATGCCTTGTGTGTCTTCTAATCCTCCACTGGTCAGGTGGATGTTATGTTCTTGTGATTTATGTCTGTTTGCTGTAATTCGTGTCTCCTGTTCTTGCTTGCTATCTTCGGAAAACAGCGCGATGGACGCAAGGGTCCAGATTAGTGTCCTTTATCTGCTTTGCACCACTGTGCTGGCAGAAAACAGGTGCAAATCTACCTCAGCTGGCCATTTACACTGGTTCATGTCTCTAGGGTAGTGCTGAAGAGCCATAGCGTACTGATATATCCAGTACACTCTAATGACAGGATACATTAGCCTTACGTAGTCATTAACGGAAGTTAGAAGTATCCGTATTTCTGTGTTTTGATCAGATGGCTCCACTGTTGGCGTGACAGCTGGTGACAGCTCTTTTGTTCTTGAAGAATTGCAGTTAGAAGATGACATAAGAGAGAAGGGAAGAGGGTCAAATAGCTAACGAAGAGAGAAAGGAAAAGTTTTTGGCAGAGACGGAGCTGTGAGTGCCACTGAAATGGAGGCTGGAGTACCCAGCGGTCAGGGAGGGAAGATAACACCAGCGGACAGGTTTACTGCTGGGTGATGAGCACTGCGTTTCCCCCTTTACTTCCCCTGATTAAAAATTTGTGGCCAGCTTTTAAAGCCAAGTGGAACTGTCTGAGATTTTTATTCTCTTCCCATTTAGGAGCAACATCAGTCTTGCTTCTTTATACTTCTCAATGGAAAAAAAACTGCTTGGTTTCCAATTGCAGCTTTTTATTATCACAGGCCAAGAAGAGGGGATATGAAAAATCATCTTAATTAAAAAAACACTAAAGTCTCATGAAATACATGGTTCTTGTTTTTGAAGTGCTTTGTCAGGAACTGTCCACAGCCATTATTTTTAATTAGCTTATCTTTTAAATTAAAAATGGGTTATTTGCATTTTTTTAATGGGGAGTTGCTTGATCATTCAGTTCCCCTGTATTTTCATGTTATAAGATGAGCAAGTTATGCAAAAAAAGAATCCAGGCAATTTGATTAAAAATACATTGTATCTTTTCTTCTTCTTTCTTGCTTTTTTATACAAATTATGTGAACTTATAGTTATCATCCTCCAAAAGAGTCTCTAAGCATTTTACAGGCACTGAGGGAAGATAGAGAAAAAAAAAAAAAGGTCCTGTAAGAAATATGGTTATTTAAAAAAATACTTCTCTTTCAAATCATAATTGCAGGTCAAAAGGCTAGAACAGAAAAAAAATCAAAAAAATTGAAATTGAAAAATTTTGAAAGATTCTGATTTTCACTTCAAACTATATTAAATGTTTTTGCAATAAAATAACATCCCTTCCCAGTAACAAAATCAATGTTTCTTACCAGAAAATGGATATTAAAGTAAAAATTAATAAAAATTATTTTATAAAATTATAAAAAAGGGATTTGGTTTTCACTAAATTGTACTTCATAGTAGAGAAATCTTCCTTTCTTTTTTAAGAAGTTCCCTTAAATGGTTTGATATTGAGAGGTTCTGAACCCCATAAAAACCCCACTGTCTTCAGCTTGGACTCTATATGACAGAGTCAGCACCGTGACAGATCAAGACTCCCCATGAATATGCTGGGATAAATTTGCTCCAACCAACAATGAAAAGCATCCACATTTATCCTGAGAAGTGTCAGTTAACAGTGCATAACACCTCTCCTGAGCTTTTGAAATGTAGTGGGGAGCAATACTATATGCAGTGGAGACATCCAGAGCCAGGGGACTTTCCTGAGCTGCACTTTGCCCAGGACAGGACAGCAGTGTCTACACCCTTATGCTTAAGAAAATTTACCTTGAGACTCTTAACAACCACCAGGGATTATTATTCACTGTTTATCTTGAGGTGATGGGTACTTCCATCTGTACATTGATCCTTGGAGCGGATGGCTTATCAAATTTTTCTTTCTTTTCTGAATTCTATATAATCATTTATACCAAGTAAGAAAATGTGATTCCCAAGTATGTACTGGTGTCTGACTTTAATACCAAAGGTAAACCACAATGTGGAGGTAGATCAGGCATTTGCAATAGCATTTATTTACACTGTCTTAGTTTTTCTTTCCTTTTCACAAAAGTGCATGACCATGCCAACAGCTCTTCGTGGATTTGCAGCCTTTCTGCCACATTTCCTCATAATTATGTTGTTGAAGTTTAGTTCGTAATTCACAGAATCTATGTGTTCTGTTTACAGTGAACTCAGTTTGGGTTAAATTCAATCCCTCACATCTGGAAAATCAGATCATTTTTCTCAAAACTGTGATCCTTCAGTTAGGAATCTACAAGTGACTGACACTACTTCTTGGGTTCTGATTATGGTAGTGTAGTAAAAAGGAGTTAGGAATATAATGTGAATTACAGGGTGAAAAGATGACACTGGTGAACAAATAAACAAATAGGTAACAAATGTTAAATGTTATGTTGCATGCCAGTAATGAAAGGCCATGTCTGCCTGCCTTCCTGGTAGCGGTGGCAGAGCTATGCATTTTCTCAAAAGGACACTTAGACAAAATTCAAGCTCCTAATTATGTTGTTTCGGTGAGAATGATTTAGGAAAAAAAAAAGGGGAATATACTTAAAGCAAGTATTTTATAGTTGTTTTAAGTGATAAATGCTCAAACAAGATTTAGCTCCATAATAGCCTTAGGCCAATCTTCCTGTTTCTTCCTTCTTGCTGCCAAGCTGCGTCACGAGGTAACATGTCATGAACTCACCATTCATTATTATTGTTTTTGGAGAGAGAGGGACTGGAGTTGTGGTTGTGGTAGGAGGAGAAGTACATTATTGAAATCACTTACAGTAAAACCCTAGTTTTGAATATCATTTCACTTCCTAAACAGGAAGTGTCCTATGAAAAACAACAACAAAAGAAAACGCAAGTGGAAGAGGATCTCAACCGTGAACCATTTGGGCCATCGCACAAAACTAGATGTGGTTTCTACATGAGACTGCTTTTCAGCCTGAATTGTGAAGATCTATTTAAACGTCTTTTCAGCAGCTTTATAAGGATGTCTCTTACTTAGCTATCAATGGAATATCAGCTGCATTCAGCAGCTCCTCACTTGTTCCTGCCTTGACAAAAACAAAAACCCTCCAGTCCTGAGCACGTCTGATGACTTTGAACTCAGTTTTCTAGCGTGAAGCTAATAATTTCCTGCCTTTTCAACCTTCATATATAAGTCTTTGTGGCCATCTATTTCTGTTCAGGATTCTGGTAGTACTTTTGGTAATTATATATTGATGATTTTCGAATATAGGGTCAGCCCATAATCAGCAACTTCACATGTTACAGTGATCCAGCTTCAATTCTAATTGTCTGCTGGAGTATTATAATTTGTAACTCAGAATGGATTAAGCCTACAGGGTTAGGCAAACATCCCAAAGATTCAAATCTCATCTTGATGACTAAGAATAACCAGCTTCTGGCTCTTAGAAGGCTTTACATATCAACAAAGCTGTGCATTTGCATTAACGGCTATCACACCACAGGGGCCTGCTCATGTTTATCTTGGGAACTACCAGAAGCTGAACATTTAGTTTAAATTTGTTTAAATGTGACTCCTCTTGAAATCAGTGGCAAGCTGTGTGCACATATGTGAGCTAGAACTGTGCCTAAGGACTGCATTTCCACCAGTTTTTCATATCAAAAGTTATGTCTTAGAGAAAGATCAGGTGATAGATCAGAAAAGTGCATATATTAATAACAAAAATTCAGTTAGAACATACATTTTCTGGGGCTGTGCTATGTTCTCTGAGTGAGAGAAATAGTTACCATTTTGCTGGCGACTTGTGGCTGTGTTTAAAGGTTACCTTCCAATTGACATCAGTGGCCCAAAAAGTGTAGCAAAGTGGGGGATAATCAGTGTAGTTCTTTATACAACCCCCCCGCTTAAACCTGAGGAAATGGTTGAGTGAGGATACATCAGTTTTTGAAATCATCAGAA